>JANHGO010001679.1:0-33116 GCA_024606505.1 Aquila spilogaster
GAACGTTAGCACGGCAGTCACACTGACAGTGCTTGAACAGGTCACAGCACTAGGAGCCATACAGATGTACAGCTTGACCGCGCTTTCACCACATTAACGTTCAGTGTTCGCATTTTTTAAGTACGAGGCCCCCAGGGCCGCCTGTCCCAACGTTCACCCCGAGCCTCCCTCTTCAACTTACAGCCGCTCCCCCCTCCTGCCACTACCTGTCCGCGTCACGTCCCTCCGCAGCCTCCCGCAGCTGCTCAGGGCACCGCAGCGCTGCTGTAAGGCCCCGCTCTGAGGCACGTGTCACAGCGTGGCTCCTGCTGGGGGGCACGGCCGCCACGCCAGCCCTGTTCCACGCGTCGGGTGTGACAACGCGGCTTTGTGCGGGAGCAGAGCAGACAATCGTGCTGCTGTTGGGCGCCGCTCAGCGCAGCGCCAGGAGACACCACCCGAAGTGCCTCGTGGGATGCCAGCCCGACGTCAGCATGGGGTAACTGGGCAAAAACGAGGACTGGAGGGGCACGGTGCAGGCTGTCCCCAGAACAACCAGAGCAGCACTGGGGAGGAGGCTGCGTCTCGCCCTTCCTTCTCCTGGTGGAAGCAGCCCCAGCAATGGTCCAGCACACAGCAACAACATGCCATCCTCCCAGCTTCAGAGTGACCGAAATGAGTAACAGGCGGTGTTGCACAGTTCCTTTGGTGCCCACACTCGCAGCAGCAGTGCATGCAGCAGGGGGACTTTGTCTCAAGGAGGCAGAAAGTCACAAGGTGGTGCGTGGACATCCTGTGTGCCACAGCACAGCCTAGTAACTGTTTTTTTGCTTCTTTTTTTTCCAAAGGACAGCAGAAAAACACCAAAAAGGGCTTCTGCAGAGAGCTTGGCCACAGCAGTCCTTGCCCAAGAGCCCAGGACCATCAAATCATCCCCAGCATTACTTATTCCCCACCTATCACCTCTACGAATGCAGCCTTCCTACACGCCCAAAACCTCTTCACAGCACTGACACCTTTTTGGTGTAAAAAAGGGCAAAATGTGCACTGTCCGGGTCACTGGCGCAGCCCAGCCCTTGGTAGCTGAAAGTGCTGCTGACATCTATTGTCAGTGTGGGGTATTTCTTCTTTTTGTCTTTGTGGATGTTTGGAAGTGCTCTAATGCGCTGAGACTAACAAATTAGGCAACGCTGCCACAGTAATCAGTTTAACCTCTGTTGGCAGTTCTCTGCTTGCTCCTATTTTATTAGATACATTTTAAAACCTGCTTACAGAGAGTACTCAAGACCACTGGGTTTTGGGTTTCCTTCTTTGCCCCTCACCATTAAAAAAGCTGCAGCGTTTACATGGACCTAACCAAGTGTACTATTATCAAACCATCCTTTAAACTTACAGGAAATTAGAAGGGGCCTCAGGAACCTGAAACTCCGAAGTGGAAAACTACGTTATCGTTACAGCAGCAATAATAACAGAGGTGAAGTTGTCCAGAACACACGGCTTGCTCTCGATGCCCACAGGTCCCAGGGCATGGGGAACTCTGTGACATGGTGTGGTATGACCATGCTTCAAAAATATGTCTTAGTTTCACCCTAACTTTACCGCAGTTTTCCCCACAGCCTCTCTAACGTCTCCTTTTAGTTCTCAAGAGTTGAACATACACCCAATTTTTTAAGTTTAGCAACAAACGCAAACAACAAACCTTAAAAACAATAACACCTTTATGTATATATAAAAAAGACCATCTCGGGACGCAGAAGGGCTCAGGCTGGAAGGGTGATGTTGCTCCCAGCCCTGCCGTGTGCTGCCTGCCCCACACCAGCTCAGCTGACCAGGGCCCCATTCGCGGCCTCGGGCACCCACACGGCTCGTTACCAGCTCAGATCACGCGTGCTCTTCTTCACACGCCGAGTCGTCCTCCTCAGGGTCCGGAGGCAGCGGGCAAGCCCTGCGTCAGCAATTCGGAACGCGTCAGCGAGGCTGTGACGGGGCACAGACACCTCCTCCCGCAGATAAGCGACCCGAAGGACCTCAACCGGCCCCTACCGTCTCCTCTTGCCCTGCCCGCTGCTCCCTGCCGCTTCTTCGCCGGGATCGCAGTTCTCCTTCCGCTGCAGACGCAGGAACTCGTCGATGCCCCTCTACCAGTCGGGCACGGGCCTCACGCACGCCGGGTTCCCGCCGATACGCCGGCCGGGCTGCGGCGGCGAACGGGCCGCGTTGAGCCTGCCGGAGACCAGCACCTTCCGCGGAGCGCGGCCGGCCAGCACTGCGGTGAGGGGGCGGTGAGGGAGAGGCACTGCCCCCGGGCCCCCGTCTCGCCTCTCGCCTCTCCCCTCACCTTTACGGTACGCGGCGCAACCACCGCTCGCCCGAGTGCGCGCCATCCCGCGCCGGCAACGCTACTAACCCGCGCCCGCCAATGGGAGTGCGAGTTACCGCTGCGCCGACCCACTAGTCCGCCAATGGGAGCGCGAGTTACTTCAGCGCTCGCTCCGCCCCTCGCCGAGTTTGTCCTCAGCCCCGCGCTGCGGGGCCGCTCAGCCGCAGCCGGGTACCGCCCAGGCAGCGCTTGTGTCTGGCGGCCGCTCTCCTGCCCACCTCCGCGCCCCTCTCCTCGGATTTTCGGGCGGTTTTCCGCTTCCTTTGCAGCTGCCCGCGGCTGATTGCTCGGCCCTCTGTCCCTCTGTGGTGGCCGGGGTCGTGTAGCCCTCGCTCCGCTGCTGCTCGGCTCCTCGCGGTCCTCATAGCCCGGCTGTGTCCGGGGGCGGCGCCAGGCTGTTCTGCTCTGCCAGCTTCTTTCCGTCACTTAGTTCAAAACAAGGATGTCTATATACGATAAATGTTTGCGTATGCGATAGATGCATACCGGCTGCAGCAGCCAGCGCTTTTCGGAACGAAGCCCTGAGAGTATCAGAGGCGGGGAGGGGCAAAACGCGAAGAGCTCGGCGGGCGGAGCGCTTCCCAGTTCTTGGAGCCGCGGAACGGGAGCGCCGGAGCCGCGTTTCCGGGGGACTGAGGTGCGCCGCCATTTCCCGTCCCCGCGCGAAGATGGCGGCGCCCGATGCGCTGCTGGGCTGGTGCGTGCGGCGCCTGCGCGGCGACTTCGGGCTGGACGTGGGCGAGGAGGTCGTGCGGTGAGCGTGCCCGCCTGCCCGTCGCCGCCGGGCCCCCCGGTTCTGCTCACGTTCCCCCATCCCGGTCCCTCGGTCCTCCCCGTCCCTTGTACCTCTCAGGTTCCGCTTTCTCCTCGTGGCCCTCCTCAGGTCCCCCACCTGTCCTGTGGTTCTCCTCAACTCCTGGTTCTCGTTCTATGCGTGAGGATGCAAATGGGAAATCCTGCTTTCGGAGCCGTTTGTGACCCAGCACAACAGCTGCCGTTAGGAAGGTGTTTAGGGAACCCAACATCTGTCCCCTTTCCCTGCCTTTGGGAGACTTGCTGATGGCTCCGTGGCACCTCTGTGCCTTGGATTGTCCTTGATTTTGGCGCTTGATTTTGAGTGTACGTTATGGGTGGCTGAAGAAGAGCACGCTGCAGGCTCTGTGTGGTTAAGCAGGAGCTTCTCATTGGCTTAGGTTTAGTTTTTTTTTATGTTATGTGAGGGCAAACAGCATCCCACAGATGGTTTTTTCTATTATTATTATGGGGCAGTGGGAATGTCGCTTAGCCCAGAATGGAGGAAGAAAGGCAGTTTATCTTCCTTTATTGTTATTTTAACTGAAACAGCCACAAGGGTTTTCCCAATGTGTCTGTTTAAGCATTTATCTTAGAAAACCTTTTCCTTACTATAAAATCCACAAGACCTGGTATGAGGAGGGGATATAAGTTCTACTAGTTCCTTGTGTGTGTGATCAGGACATTGGAGTCCTGACAACAAAAGCCCCCATACCCACTTCTCTCCGTTCCGCCCTCCTGCAGCTACATCCTGTCGATAACAAGCGAGGATGAGATCCGAGAGTACGTGGTGGACCTCCTCCAGGGCACTGAGGGGAGTAAGGGGCGGTTTGTGGAAGAGCTGCTGTCACGCTGGCAGCAGTCCTTGCAAGTGTCTGCTGAGCCCTTACCAGCCTATCGGAGAAAGGATGGTGAGTGGTATGGGGAGAGAGGAGTTGAAGTGTTAAGCAATCTTGATTATTCTGCTTGTAGGAAATCATTTACCGTTAATGCCTATGGGTGGTCCAATTTCTGTATGCTGTAACTCCATAAAGCCAATTACCACTCCCTAAGTGGATGTAGGAGTTCAGGGGCATCCCACTGCTGCTTGTTCTGAGCCTTTATTTGTGCTTACTTGCTCTTGCAGAGTCTTCAGAGGCACCTCGGGCTGGAGACCAAGCAAAAAAGGGGAAACGCAAAGGAAGGAATAAACAGGAAACACCTGCGTGTGTGGAGCTCAGCACACATGTGGAGGAAGTAAAAACCCCACTCGACCTGGCCAAGGTGGGTACATCTGGTACACGAGCACTGACTGCATGGCTGCATGTCTTGGCAGCTGTTTCTGTGTTGCCCCTCCATTTGAAGCTGAATGCAGATTTGAGCAGGCAGTGCTCACTCTGTATATATTTTTCCTGTCATGGGGCAAATAATATTCTTGGGGATGGTGAGAGTGGAGTTTTGAAGTTTTGGGCATTAAGGAATGTGGGCGAAACATTGCTCTGTTTGAAACTTGCCAATCACGTCAAATAAAACTTTAATGGACAACTGAAATATTTCAGGCTCATGTTGCTCTGGAGAGGAGGCCTTGAATGCTAGAGCTCCACTGAGAGAAGCTGAAGAATATGAGAATAGAAACACTAAAAACCAGGAAATCCTGTCTACAAGCAGCATAAGGCCATGCGGCAAGCATTCATTGCTTTTCTTTCTGATAGTTAACTAATGCATTTTGTAGCAGACTTGTTTTCCATTCAACAGAACTGTTTCTCAGATTAAGTGCATCGAATATGATGACCTTTGCTATCGAATATCATTGTAGTTACCCAGACTGAATTTCTGAATTTTATTTCTGCTGAGTGTGCTACACAGAAATGTGTGTGGAAGTGTGCTGCACTTAACTGGTGTTGTTAGATTTGCAATGGATTCCTTTGTGCTACAAACATTGAGCATAGTGTACATCCCAAAGCTAAATTTTGTGATTTGTCCAGGTGTCACATTGTTTTGAAGTCGTGGAGCATCGTACAAATCTTAAAAGTTAGGGCTGCACCTGAATAAATGGTGGAACTTCATAATGTTTTTAAACTGAAGGTTCTGTAGTAGGGAAAGTGCAAGTGCTTAAAAAAATTATAAAGGTTTACAAAACAAACGTTTTTTGGAGCTGCGGGGTTCCAAATGGACAAGTGATGTTCCATTTCCGTCTAGTTCTCTCTCAGCCTATTGAAAATACTGAGAAACTTCTGCCAAGGTGTTAAGGTCACTGTATCTGTATTTGCTTCTGCTGAACAGTGGAGTTTGGATTTGGTAGTGGCAGCAAAGCCAGTTGGACAGAGCTGAGAGGACTAGAAAGGCTTTATCTCCTCGTTGTGAAACTAGTAGTTTGACTGAGAGCTGAGCACAGAGTAAGCTGGTGAAAGCAGCCAAGCAAGAGGTATCACAGAATCATAGAATGGCCTGGGTTGAAAAGGACCTCAAAGATCATCTAGTTTCAATCCCCCTGCTATGGGCAGGGTTACCAACCACTAGAGCAGGCTGCCCAGAGCCACATCCAGCCTTGTCTTGAATGCCTCCGGGGATGGGGCATCCACAGCTTCTTGGGCAACCTGTTCCAGCACGTCACCACCCTCTGAGTGAAAAACTTCCTCCTAACATCCAACCTAAATCTCCCTTGTCTTAGTTTAAAACCATTCCCCCTTGTCCTGTCACTGTCAACCCATGTAAGCAGTCATTCCCCCTCCTGTTTATATGCTCCCTTCAAGTACTGGAAGGCCACAATGAGGTCTCCCCGGAGCTTTCTCTTCTCCAAGCTAAACAAGTCCAGTTCCCTCAACCTTTCCTCATAGGAGAGGTGCTCCAGCCCTCTGATCATTTTAGTGGCCCTCCTCTGGACCCATTCTAAGAGCTCTGCTTCTTTCTTATGCTGGGGGCCCCAGGCCTGGACGCAGTACTGCAGATGGGGCCTCACAAGAGCTGAGTAGAGGGGGACAATCTCCTCCCTCTCCCTGCTGGCCACCCTTTTATTAATGCAGCCCAGGATATAGTTGGCCTTCCAGGCTGCAAGCACACACTGCTGGCTCATGTGCAGCTCCTCATCCACCAGGACCCCCAAGTCCTTCTCCACAGGGCTGCTCTTCAGGAGTTCTTCCCCCAGTCTGTATAAATACCTGGGATTGCCCTGGCCCAAGTGCAACACCTTACACTTAACCTTGTTGAACCTCATTACGTTCACATGGGCCCACTTCTCCAGCCTGTCCAGGTCCCTCTGGATGGCTTTCCTTTCCTCCAGTGTATTGACTGCACCGCTCAGCTTGGTGTCATCTGCAAGCTTGCTGAGGGTGCACTCGATTCCATCGTCTGTGTCATTGATGAAGATGTTGAAGAGCACTGGTCCCAAGACCGACCCTTGGGGGCACCACTAGTGACCGGCTTCCACCCAGACGTAGAGCCATTGATCACAACACTTTGGCTGCCACCAGCCAACCAGTTCTTAATCTATCAAACAATCCATCTTGCAAATTCTTTCAAAATCAGGTATGCCGCACTATGTCACCACGGCTGGGAAAAACAGTGTGTGAGCTATGAGCTCATCCTTGAGCATGCAGCACCTGCAGAGTGCAAGTTGTTGTTCAGTGGTGAATTAAAACAGGTTTTCTGGGAAACGGTTTCCTCTTTTCTATTGATGAGGGACCCTATACAGAGGAGGAGAAAGGAGATGCTGTGCTTGAGCTGCAAGAGGATTTTTAGGTGTCATGATAATGACAAGTCCAGAGTACATTTCTGTGCGAATGATGCTTGCTGAAATAGATCAAGATATTAAGTCCTACTTTTTCTTGGTCGTGACTAGCGTGCACTTCTTACTTGAAACCAATCTCATCTAGTGTCATGAGACAGGTTTGTGTCTGGAGTCTGTTGTGCTTACTTTCAAAGCATCTGGTTTTGAGTACCATCAGAGAAATGTTAACACCAAAAATCTTGAATGTGCAGAACATGGAAAACCTCTGCTCGTGTGCAGGACTGACAGCACACCTGCCATCCAGACCCAAGTGATTTCAGCTTGCAGAGGCAGCAAAGAGTTCAAATGGGCCTGCAGCATCCTCGTGTCCTTGCTTTGTTAAGATCCCTCAGATTGTTTCTGGCAGGTCTAAGCTTCTCCTTCAGCTGTCTTGATTTAGACCTGGGGAAATTTCATTCTGATTAGGCAGAATAGAGATTATCTGAGTCTGTTCAGCCTGGTCAAGTGTCAGCATTTTCCCTTTGCTGCTAGTATTACAGTGTGAACATGGTTTCTTTATTTTTATTTTTCTCCTCAGGTGCAGGAGAACAGCACTGCAAGCAGCAGCAATTCCTATAAGAAAAAGACCAAATATGTCAGCCTGTACACCAAAGAAGGGCAAGACAGGCTGGCTGTCCTGATCCCTGGCCGTCACGCCTGCGAATGCCTGGGCCAGAAGCACAAGCTCATCAACAACTGCTTGGTCTGCGGGCGCATTGTGTGTGAGCAGGAAGGCTCTGGACCCTGCTTGTTTTGTGGTTCACTGGTTAGTAATGAGGTGGTTTTTTTATTTGTCATTCTTACATAGAATCGTATTTTGCTTGGGGCTTTAAATATGCTGAATTAGCTTCTTGCCTTGAATCAAAGCTCCCTAAGCAAGGTGCCCCAAGAGCTGAAGCTGTGCAGGAAAGAACCTGTACCATCTGCTGTCAGGGGAAGAACTGTTGTGGCTTCAAGTCACTTCTGTGCTTTTATGAAGAGAGCAGAGAAGTTTCCCTTGTAATTTGCATTGCTTTGGAGCTTACCTGATTTGTGATCAACTCTTAGGGCTGTCTCTGCATTGCACCAGTGCCCAAAACGTGTGCCAGGCTTCAGCCTCATCCTGGGCACAGCCCAGGCTTGTAAGGGGGAGGAGGCCCCCCAGGGCCAGCATCACTAGGGATCTCCTTCATGTTCTGCATTTGGCTGAAAAAGCACCTTTTGGAGAAAGGGGGCAAGCTAACGACTATAGATTCAGTGAAGTTAACCTCAGCAGAGAGAGGATATTAGTTGAATGTAGAAAATGTTTGAAATCAGATTGGCTGCAGTTTTCAAAGATTTCTTTATCTCCATGTGATCAACCAAGAGAAAGGACTGTGAGTTAAGCGTTGTTCATCTGCTCAGGAAACTTCTGAGTGTGTGTCTTGTCCTCTGAGAGGACCCAGCAGTGTGTCTACCCGCAGAACCAATTAAAACCAGACTGTACAACTCTCACAGATTGTTGTTAAGAACAAGCTGTCAGGGTTCTCCCCGCGTAGATAATGCAGAAGGAGGAAAGGTATGGGCTATCCTGTCCATTTGAAGCAGCTTTCCTTGAGCTGTTGTCCCAGGCTCTGAAGCTGGTTGACCACATGATGTCCTTCCTAGCCTTTGTTTCTGTTTAGGTGTGCACTAAAGAAGAGCAGGACGTTCTTCAGCGGGATTCAAACAAGAGTCAGAAGCTGCTGAAGAAGCTCATGGCAGGTAAGTATCATCTTGTATTTTAAAGTAATAAATCCAACCCATCCTGCTTTGCCTCACCATGCCGCTCATTGTGCTTGCTTTGTTGTTTACAAACAAGAACGTGTATATTGCTGTATATGTTGTTTAGATCATTATGTTTAGAATTACAACAAATTGTTGGCAAAGTCGAAAGGCAATTCTTTCTTATGAGCTGGTGCCTGAATGTTTCTCTGGGATGCGAATTGCCAGGGTAGTTTGTGAATTGTTTTTGCTTCAGATTTCACTGAGACACTTGCCCTCATTGCTGCATGGTGTTTGTGGTGGGCATTACAAAGGTAGCTGGGAAGTCAGCATGCTGTATGCCCTCAGCAAGCTCTCGACAGCATTTTTGGACATCAATGGTGGCAATAAGTGCGAGTGTCAAATGGTGGTGTATAACGTCCTTACCCAGAGGTACTAGGGCTGTTTGTCAGACATTCCCGAATCAATCATCTGAACTGGATCACTGCAGCAGTCCTTGAAAATTAGAATAAGTCCTGCGTGGAATGTGTGCTGTGGAAGATGAAGTGCTGCTATCTGATTTACTGGGGCTAGAGAGGTGTTGGTTAAAATTTTCTAATGGCTTCTCTCATCTAACACTTATCTTGGGAGCTAAAAATAAGAACAGAGACAAGGAAAGCACAAGGAAGTAATACCCGGTCTCCCATTGAAGACCTGTGCATTACGGGGAAGTTTGTCTGAGTTGAGTTGAAATATAGCCAAGGTCACAGTGTTCTTGGTTGAAAAATAAAGTTTGCTGAGGAACTGGGGAAGTATTTACTCCAGGTCTTGGTGTCAACATCTGATTAGAGCTGCTGATGTGCAGGAGGTCCTGTAAGTCCTCAGGAACAATAGCTGGTCAGAGTCAGCCTGTTTATAATTCTCCTGCAGAGATCCTGTTGTACTTCAGGATCCCGTTTTCTTACTAGTTTTATTGGACTCCACTTCTGTCTCTGCTGGGTCTGGCTTTGTGCATTGTCTGTGTAGGTGAAGGCTGAAATGTGGATGGCTGTTTGTCTCAGGAGGGGAAAAAATGTGTATTGGCTGCTACAGGGAAATAAAGGCTTTTTTGTTTCCCTGAAATAAAGGCATTATGCTGCGTGTTGTCCTCTGTGAAATACATTGGCTCGTTCCATTGTTGCTGTGAGGCAAACATTTTCTCCTTTTGTTTGGTTGGTTGGGTTTTGGCCTCTAGCCAGAAATGGTAAGAAATAAGAGACTATTGCTGGGAGTGTATTTCTCTTTCTCTGTAACAACAGCTGGTCTCAAAAACCTGCAAACCTGCTGAGGTGTGTTGTGGGGAGATTTTGTTTGTGAGAAGCTTGGACAGCAGCGGACACAAGGCTTGCTCTGTGCATTACTAGCAATTGTCATCCATTTATTGTGACTAGAGGCTCTTTGTAGTGGTAACAACACTTAAGAGATAATTTGGCTTTTAGGAGGACCCTCAAGGCCTGCGCTGACAATGGGCGGAGTTTGGACTACTCAAATAATTGCAAAATGCTAAAGGAAAATCAAAGACCAAGACTTTGTCTTTAAAACAGTGCACAGACATTGTCACTCAAGTTTTAAATGCTTTCTCCTCTTGGGAGGAAGAGCTTTGCGAAAGGGGCTGAAGGAAAGGTCAAAAGTTGATGTAGACAGATGGTGATGTTGATGCAAGGTACTTCTTTTCACTCCTTGAATGGCATTTATTTTAGAGGCATGTCTGCAGCCGACCCTGCCAAGACTGGGCCTTAAACAACCGGGCTTTCCCTGAAGCTGTGATTTATTTTCTCTCTCAGGTGCTGAAAATTCAGGGAATTTGGATGCCGTAAGCAAAGACTTACTGCCTCGGCAAGAAGCTAGACTCAAAGCAGGCCTGGAGATGGCTGTGAAACACAAAGATAAGCTGTTGGAGTTTGACAGGACGAGGTAAGGGACCAGCTGTGAGCACTGAAGCTTGGTGTTCTCATTCACTGGTACAAGAATGAACTCCTCCGATGTGTCCTGTTGGGATGTCCTTGCTTTGTGTCCCTGAGAGCAGAAGGGAGCAGGTAGGAAGGGAGGTTTGGGGTACATGGTGCTGTTCTGGGCTGATCTTTACCATTCTGGTTATTTCTCACCAGCGTGCGTCGAACCCAGGTCATTGACGATGAATCAGATTATTTTGCGACGGACTCCGACCAGTGGCTCTCCAAGCAAGAGAGGGAGGCCCTGCAGAAGAGAGAGCAAGAACTGCAGGAGCTGCGCCATGCCTCCCGCCTTGCCAAAAAAATCACCATAGACTTTGCTGGAAGGCAGATCCTGGAAGAGGACAGTGGGATGGCTGAATACCACAGCAAGTAAGTGAGAGCAGGGAGGTGAAAATTGCTACGGGTGAATCTGGAAGAGTAAGGAAAGCTGTGCAAGCTATTCCCTTGAAGGGCATCTCTGAAGGTAGGATGCTTTTCTTCCCTCAGGATCTTTTTGGCTCGCAGCATGTAATCTCTTTCAGCACAGATCTGCTGAGATCCCTGCCTAAGCCTGACTGTGTGAGACTTGCAGAGCTAACACATCTCTTAGACATAAATCTTCCCTGTAAAGTTGTTGCAGAAGAACTGTCTCACCAGAACCAATTAATCTTGGCTTCCAACCTGGAAGAGTTTCTGTGGTAGATAAGAATAACCATTGAAATTAAAGCAAAGAAATCGTCTAATTAGGGAAAGTGGTTAAAAAAAACAGAAAGCCTTGGAGTAGAGGTGTTTGTGCAGGGATGTTGCCAGAGGGAAGGAGGGAATTCTCACGCCTCTCATTTGTCCTTGCAGACTGGATGAAACTATTGAAGCCATTAATTGTGGCACACTGAACAAGGCAGCTGCCAGCCCAGCAGCAAAGATGACTCCGAGTTCTGGGGTTTTAGTGAATCCCCGTCTTCTTCAGCCTGCTCCTTTGGTCAGTATGAGTTGAATTTTGTTGGATGAGTTGAATGGATTTAGAACAGAATTCTGACTGACTTTGGGAGAGCTGTGCTTAAGAATTGTGGATTCTAGTGTGTCTGTAGCAGTCCCTCGTTCCTCTCCTGGCTCAGAGACCCTCCTTTGCCATCTGAGTTGGAGAAGGTTTGTCAGTTCCCTACTCTGGCCCTGCTCTCAGGAGCTTTGGTATATTTGGGCTGTAGTCTCCTGCCACCTCTTCAGGAATTTGGAAGAATTTCTGAGAGTCAGCCTAAAGCTGCATTGCTTTTCAGCTCTATTAATGAAGCCTTTTCTGCCAGCTTTCCTGATCTCAATGGGCATAATCTCTAGCGTCTAATTCTACTTTAATCATGATACGATTGGTATGTGCTAAGCATTTTGGAAGCAGGATGATTACCAGTTTTGAGTGTTGACAGCTGTGAATATGCTTTGAAAATTGTATCTCCCTATGAATACTTTAAAACACCAGCATGCAGTTTTATTCTTCAAATCTGTAGTTTAGCAGTGATGCACAGAAAGGAAGAGCTACACAGAGTGGATTCGCTCTGCCATTCCTACTACCGAAGTATGGCATGTAAGTGCAGCATTCTGCTTGCAGGGAAGGATAAATGATCCCAGTAAGAGTGATAACACTATCTTTAAGTGAAGCAAAGCTTCAAATAAGATTTACATTTGATATACATTGCTACTAGTGAGATGCTGACCTTTTTCTTGTTTCTTTTGAACTCTGAAGTGGGTGGACCAAACTGGTTTGCTCCCACACAGGAGAGCCACCCATCCCATGAGTGCTGGAGAAGAGTTTGGCTCAGAGCGGAACAGGCTGCGGATTCAGGACCGAGAGTTACAGGAGATCTCAGATGATGGTTGGTGCCTCAGCATGCACCAGCCTTGGGCTTCCTTGCTCATAAGAGGAATCAAAAGGTAAAGAGTAAAATGTTGGAGAAGCCCGGTGAATCCATTTTTCATGAAAATAGCTAAGCTGGAAGGTTCAGGCTATGGAGAGATGCTGACATTTCTGCAGTGTAGTCAGGGCACACCTTTCTGGAATATGAAAGGTAAATAGGCTGAAAATGTTCTTCTGGTCTTTTTGTCTGTGATAAAGAAGCCAACAGCAGCAGCAGGCTTTGTTTAAACTAAACTAAAACAGAAAACACCCACCCCATACCTTGCACACACCTTTCCCCTCTAGCCTAGGAATCAGGGTCCAAAGAGAAGCTCCCTCAGCCCAGCATCCCTGGCATGTTAATTCACCTTTTCTGCTATTAATATAGAACAAGGAATCATCTTTAGCCTTTATTCTTCTTTCCTTCAAAGAATGTTTCATGTTTGAAAACAAAGCTTTCTCTCTCCCAAGCTGAAGATGCCATAAATCTCAGTGTGCCCTGCTTCTGCATTGCGGTGATCTGGGCTGCTTTGGTACAGCTGCAGCATTGGTGCTTGGTGCCCATGCTGAGATCCCTGAGATCCACGGCTAACGACTGCTCCGTACAGGTGTATGGTCATTTGTTACTCCGTAGATCACATGCTCGATGTGCCAACTTTGGAGCTTATAAGTGAATTGTTCAAGCAGATTGTCCTGCATGCTTCCAACGTACTGCTGTATTTACAGGAGATTGATGTCCCTTTTTGCTGTTACTCTGTAGGAGTGAGGACATGCTTTGCTTGTGGCATTATTTCTTGCCCTTCTCAGCTTTTCTCTGTAGTTCTGACATGTTGCTTGAGGTTTATATGGTCAGGGCAAAGTTTAGCAAGAGAAATTACGTAGCGAAATGTTAGATTGAAAGTCTGCTGTCTGGGATTTCTCTTGAAATCTAAGTCTCAAATTCTCTTTTGCTCTCCTAGGGTGGAGGGCAGGACCTGGTACACATCTCATAGAGGACGGTTATGGATTGCAGCTACTGCCAAAAGACCTTCCCCTCAGGAGATCTCTGAACTGGAGACCACCTACAGAATGCTGCTCCGGAAAGGTGAACTTCTCTCCTTGGATCTTTGTATTATTTGGTACACTGAGCCACGTAATGAGCAGTGTCAGAGAGCCCTCTCCGCTGAGCAGTTATTACTGCTTCACTTTTTTACTTTCTGTTCTTGAAATTCTCTTCATCCTTCCTGCATTTCATCAGCTGAGTGGGTGTGATGGCAGACTTTCACTCCGTCCTTAGGCTGGTCACATAGTCCAAGCTCAAACACTGGCGAATTGCACCTGACTTCCCTGATCAATTTTGACAGTGAAGGACTTCATTTTATTCTGGGCTCAAGCAACAAGATTGTGTGTGTGTGTGTGTGTGTGTGTGTGTGTGTGTGTGTGAAGTGGGTTGTGCTGCAGCCTGTTTACAGGGATGTTAAAGTCTTTTCATGTATTCTGACCTTGTGGGAGTCAGGATAGAAAACCTGCAGATTACCACAAAAAAAATGTTCTCTCACGTGGGTAGGTGAATACCGGTGGCTGCACTGCACACCTGTTTGTGCAGTGTTTCTGCATGTTGCCCAACCAAAATGTCATGTGCAGGAATGTCATGCAGGATGAGGATGTGTGGAGAAAGCTATGCACAACCTTTACTGTTATCAACACACACATGGCTTCTGGCAGTGTGCTCCTTCTCCTCCAAAAATGGGAAAAAAAAGAACTTCAGAATGTTGAAGTCACTTTATGTTTTCTTCTGCCTTAAAAAAGTGCAGGTGCATGGAGGGAGGGAGGGGTACCTGGGGATTGAGAGACCCCAGCAGTATGTGTGGGGATGTGGGCTCCTTAAAATATATTTCTTTTGATGCAGATGTGGAATTTCCAAGTGATTATCCCTCAGGGTGCCTCCTGGGCTGTGTGGACGTAACCGATTGTTTATCGCAAGAGCAATTTAATGAGCAGGTGAGTGCAGTAAAACCTTTACAAGCCTCTATTATCTGGAAAACTTTTTGGAGTAGTGTAACTCACTTTTCTGAGACACTCTAGAGGAGGTGGTGAATGAAAAATCTGAAGTATGATGAGCAGAGATGCTTCTACCGTGCAGTTCTGTATGGCTAAACAAGATAATATGTTTCATCAGTGGTGGGCTGTAAGGATTCAGTCTATGGTCAGCCTCTCTGGCACTGTTGAAACTAGTTTCTCACACACCGTGAAACTCTTTTCAATAAGGACTCATAGCTGTTTAATTAAACCAACGCAGGCTTGAGAGATCATGCTGCAGAGGCTCCTGACAAGCTGTTGCTTCCCTTGCTGCATGGACAGATGTGCAACAGAAGAATGTGGATGCTGTATTTCTGGTTTTTATCCTCACTTGGCAAGCTCAGGGACTTAATTTCACCTGATTCACTTATTCTAAAGCACTGATTGTTTCTCTTAAACATGAGATCCTGACAGAAAGAATTGCTCAGTGTTTTCCCCAGCCAGGCAGCATACCTTCACTGGTCTTCCCATCTCAGAGAGGACTTTATCTAAGGTAAAGCATTCTTGACTAATCTGCTAGCCCTCTATGATCAAATGGTTAGAGCCTATCCATTCAGCAAGGCTTTCACTGGAGTCTCCTACAGCGTCCATATATCCAAAATGTGTCTGTGTAGAACTGTTAGGGTTAAAAACTGATTGGACTGTTGCACTCAAAATGCAGTGATGGTTGGCTCATAATCTCTCTGGAGACTGAAAACAGGTGTTGGTGCTCAGGATTTTTTCCTCAAACTTCTCCTATTTAATGAGGTTGGACCAGAGACCTCCTGAAGCAGATCTGATTCTGTTCTGCGATGCTGGGTCTGACTTCATGCCCCAGACTTGGAGTAGCTGCTTTCCTCAGGGTGTATTTTATTAATCTACCAAGTCTGCACTTAGCGGTAAGCACAGTAGGCTTGTTCTCAGTGCTGTCTGTTCATTCCACTGCCCCCTGTATGGCTCAGGTTTGGACTAATGGGAGCTGCCAGATCCCAACACGTTCATTTGATAGTGAACAAAACAGACTTTTGAGACAGAGGAGAAGAATGCACCAGGCTGATGAGTGCCTTCTAGCCATGAAGAGCTGGAGAGGCATCAGTGGCTGATGGCAGTTTCTCATAAAGTGTTTTTCTGGCATTCCCACACCCCTGAGGTTTTAGCAAGCAGAAGCTGCAAGAGAGATGCCTGGAAACCAAAGATGAAGAGAGTACTTCTGCTTATTTTCAGTCAGGGTCAGTTCTCTCAGGAAGGGGGAAAGGTTAAAGTACGAGCAGCAGAGGGAGCTTTGGGACAGGAATACAGCAGTCTGCAGGAGCTTTTGGCCTTTGTATAGGAGCAAACCTTGACAGAGAGAGAAGGAAGAAATTCTGGGGTCAGTGTTGGATTTTTTTTTTTTCTATGTCATGCATCATCATCCACAGTTCCTCCTCTTCCACTGTGAACATGTTCTTTAGGTGTTGATAAAATGGCTGCAACAGCTTCTTAAAATCTTGAAATCGAGCTGTAGGTAACTAGTTTTTAATCTTCCCACAGAGCAACTTCACAGTAAAGAATGTTCTCTGTAAATTCCTCTCAGTTTGCTGACACCGCTTGGCTGCAGAGACGCTAGGAAAAGAGTAGCATATTCCGGGAACGCTGTTATCACACCTGTGTAGGCAAGAGATTTTCTTCTCTCCTCGGTGCCACGAAGCCATAGCAGATGTGGGTTTATATCTCTCTGGCTTTTGCCGCTCCCATTTCACAAAATTTTTATAATTTGTTATCTTTTTACAGTGTTTTCATCAGTCTTTTTACCCAGGCTCAGTGTATGCAGTGTTCATTTCTCTAGCTTGTAAGATTGAATTCAGAGATCTGAGCATCCTTCTGAAGTTGTTTGATGAGAAAATGTGCGTGGCTTTGGACTAGCATGAGCCGCAAGTGCATCTGGAAGAAGCTGAGATTAATTTAATTGCAAATGCTAGCAAGACAAAATTGTGTGTAGCACCGGCTCAGAAATCCAAGTTGGATCTCGCTGGGAGCAGGAAATCCCTGTTGATCGCACTGGTGATTCAGCTCAGGTTTATCAGCAAGCAGCCCCAAAGCCACCTGTCAGCAGTGTAATCTAGCGATTTACTTGGTGTACAAGGTCTCCTCCTAGCTTCAGGGGGAGCAGGAAAGGCCAATGTTATTATCTCCCCACTTAGGGCGTGCAAAAAACACTGACAATTCTCTAAAGAGCTGCAGTGTGTTAGCAGGTAAGGCAACGCGATGCTTGCAGCAGAGACCTCTCAGAGATGAAGCCACTTCAGAGCTCTTCTCGAGCACTGTGCTCAGGCTCATACCTCTCCTCTTCCCCAGCTTTTATTGGAAGCTTCTGTGTTTTCCAGAATAAATAATTTCACAAGCACAGGGCAAGCCATGTTTGTGGGTTGTACCCACCATCTGAAGATGAAATAGTTCCCTGTGGTGCTCGTTGCTGTTTGATGCTGACCCTGCCTTTTCCAGCAGCTGCAGGAGTTGGTTTTGACTCTTGTCCTTTCCATTAAGCAAGGGAGGCTTTTGCTGATCCGTCCCTCCTGTGACTTTTCTGGTATTTCTCTGTCCTTTTGATGCTATCATCCACTCCCTGTCCAGTACAGATCTAGTTTCCTAGCTGTTTGTATCCAGTGTTAGGTTGTTAATGAAGATGTTGGTCGCACCCTGCTAATACTTTTCTATCGTTACCGTCATTTAATATGTATATATCTATTTTTTTTTACACCTGTGCTCAAAAAACAAGATCAAGCTATGGTGCTTTCACCAACAAAGTCGAAACAAATCCTTGCCCCAAGAGCTTGCCTTATCGTTAGGGACTGGTTGCATATCCATGTTATTACAGGACACGTAGGTCTGGCCTTGCATAACCCCTTCATGGGGGTCAGCCCTGCAACGTGCAGTGTTTGAAGGTGGCTTGGTTTGTTGAAGTGGTTTGCAGGTCTGCAGGGCTGTGTGAGAAGTGATGACAGGACAAGATCTTGCATGCAGTAGCTGGCAGAGAGCAGAGGAAGATGTTTGCTGAGGAGAGATGTCCTTGTGATTAAAGTCAGCATCACATCAGATGACATGGCCCTAATCCCAGCTATGCTGCTTACTGTATGGACTAGTTCAATCAGTTCCTCTGGGTCTCTTTCCCACGCAGGAAGTAAGGCAGTGCTTGCCTCTCAGAGATGATGTATACCTAATTTCATTGCTCTGATGTTTCGATAGAAGCTGCTCTAGGTGCTGAATTATTATTGGGTAGGAAAGTCCACCCAAGGCACTTGGTGTAGCTCGCTTTGCTCACAGAGGAGCGAAGCAGAAGCTGCTTTCTGAATTCAGCCTGCTGCCTAGGGCTGGTGCCAGCAGATCCCTCTTTGTGGCTCTTAAATCTCAGTATTTCTAGCGGCGCTTCAGGCATCCTGCACCTCCTTGGAGTGCCTTCTGGACTCATTTCCTCCTGCTGATGGCAGCCACCCAAAAAGCGCTGGTTCAGATCAGAATGATCCCTTTGTTATGTTTTTCGGCGCTAGAGGTGACCTGGAAACTTTTCCCCTGTCAAGATCTGAGCGTTGACGACTGCTTTTCCTTGCTGCGGGCTGACGTCACCGACACCTCGAGCAGAGCAAGGAGCTGCCTTTCTTTTCCTGCATTAGGTGTTGGTGACTTCAGCACTGGTAACTGAGGAAACACGGGATGGTGAAGGCAGGGCTTGGCAGGAGCCTAAAGCAAGCAGAGAACTATTTACATTTATGCTGTTTTAATGCGTTCTGAAGTCCATGTTCATTTTGCTAATGACTTTGATCAGAGAGACTGTTACTTTAACTGGAAAAAGAACATTTCCGCTGCTGCTATTTTAGTAGTTGATAGGTGTGTTTGGACTTATTTTAAATGCAAGCACACACAGATACTGATACCTAGCGGTAGCTATAATCTTGGATTGAAATATCAGGTAATTATGTTTGACGGGAGTAAAGTGTTTATTTTTCATTTCTAGGTGATCGCTTAGTGTCCTAAATCTGCACGGGGGAACATGTCTAAGCTATTTCTGTGCCGTGAGATTGCAGCTATCATTTAAATAGGTTTCTTTTTTCCCCCTCAGGAAATTTACGTTTAATCTCTTGTCCTCCTCTTTCCTCCCCAGTGGAAATAACAGCAAAAAAATGAGAATTGGGCGCTAAGCGTACAGGACATGATTTAATTTCTCCTGTAGGAATGAAGGAGGGAGGTAGAAAATTTCTGTATTTAGAATCCAGAAAGTGCCTTTTCAGATTATCTGCAAATAAAGGAACAATAACGTGCTAGCGGAATTTTCCCAAGAAATAAGTTAATGAGAGGGAGGAACATAAACACGTATGTTGAGATGTACTTTGAAGAACACGATGAATATATAGAGATTTAAGTATGACTTTCTAAGAGGTAAAGGTTTCCTAGCACAAGCTGCGGGTGAGACAAAGGCTCTTTTTTGCAGTGGTGTAGCTGTCGTGTGCACATGGCCAGGAGACACCTTTGCTCACCCCCACCAAAGGGAGGCTTCTGGTTCCCAAGGCTTGGTTATCACGCCTCTACAACTGAATGAATTTAGCAGGGTTTCAGATTCTGGGGACTAGATCAGGTTGGTGCAAAAGGAGAGATGTCTAGGTGGCTGTTAGTGACTGCAACTAACAGAAAGGCATTTGAACTTTACAGGTCCCTGAGTTCTCCTGAGCTGAATTTGTCACTCACGCGGAGCCTGATGCAAGATCCAATAGCATTAGGCATTAGTCTGGTTTGCAGGGACCTACAGGTGATGCGTGTCTTTATTCAGTTCCTTGCTGTACTTCCTCTAGACACAAAGCACCTCTGGTTGTTGGTTGTTGAAGCGGAGTAGGCGCGCAGCTGGTTTGGATTATCGACGGTAAGAGATGGGGGAGTTTTTCCGTATGTGAAGTGCTTTGGTTTTCATCAGGAGCTGTTCTAATGCTCCAGCTGCCTTGCATAAGCCAGCAGGTTTACTGAGGCCACTGCTCACTCTGTTAAGATGAAGGAGAGATTGTCACTTGATGATGATTAATTTAGGAATGCATTAACATGCCAAAGAAATCGAATGATAGAGGCTAGCTTGCCCTCTCTTCTGGTTTCATAGACCCTAGGGAAAAAAACGAAGCCAAGGCTGAAGCATATGACTTAATTAATGATGACTGTGGACTTAGCCTCTGCTACCATTTCAACAAACTAGTCAGTGATCTGGGAATTTTCTTCTTTCGGATGCGGTCACTGATACTTGCCTTCTTCTTGATGTTTGGGTTTTATTAATCCTGAAACTGAGGGTTAGATAACACCGACCTCAAGCCAGGTGCCCTGTGCCCTGGCTTCCCAGCTGTGGCTCCGCTGGGTTGAGCCGTGACCGTGCTTTAGGTGATGATCCTAAACACTGAGGGTGCTGGTAGCTACAAACCACAGCTTAGGGCCCAAGGACTTGACTTGCTTCAGCTTTCACCGGCATGGCATCGATTTCACAGCCCCAAACAGACCGGTCACTCAGCTGCTAATCCTGGTTCGTCTGTGAGAAATAGCCTGATGCTTGAGTGACCAGATCAATAGCACCAGCAGCCCACCGTCAGCATCGTGCCTCCCCAGGGAGCAGCAGCGAGGGACACGGTGGGGAGCAGCGGCTGCTGGAATAAAGCAGGGCAGGGATGCGGATGTCTGATCTGCACCGAGCTGAATTCACCAAAGTTAGGTTTAATCTTCCTCACGTGCTGAGCTCAGCTGAGCCAGTCTTTAAATCAGAGTTTCAAAGCAAGAAGTAAGGACTTTATGGAGCTGATAGAAAATGCCTGGCTGCATCTAGCAGGGTGCAGGTGCTCTGAGCAGAAGCAGGTGCCCTGTTTTCTCCTCGTCCCCCCCATTGCCTCTCTCTTCCCCATTGCCATGCTTTCGCCTGACAGCTTGAGCGGTGGGGCTGCATTGCAGCTGAGGTTAGCCCTGCCTCCACACTCCATTGGCACAGGAGTATGAAATGGTTCTTTCAGCTGAGCCTATTACACTACTGAATATTTTTCCGAGTCCACCCAGTTTCCCCTGATGCTCGTTAGGCATTCTGTAAACATCTCAGGTCCTTCTGCTGCTTTATAGGTTTACCATGGGCGGGATCCGAGCCACAGAAGGGTGTTGGTGGCTGTGGGTCCTGTGTCACAGGCTGATTTTGGGAGAGGAGAGGAGACGCGATGTGCCCTGCCTCCGCTGCCATGGCTCAGCTATTCAAAACTGAGTACACTAGAGCGAGCTTCAGTATTACATCTACGTTTCAAAGTCCTGTTGTTACTTACTACTTTTTAATTGCTTCCCCTGCCCCTTGAATCAAAGTACAGCTCCTGGTGCAGAACCACGACTTGAGGCGTGGAACACCCACTGGAGGGTTCAGACCGTCCGGGGAAGGATCCCGTGGTGATCCCAGCCTGCCGCCTGCACGTCTGCTTGCCTACTGGCCAAGCGTGCGAGGGGCAGAACAGGCAACAACCGGCAGGCATCGCTGTGGGAAGAAGGGGAAAGGAAGGCGAGCTAGCAAAATTCCTTGTGTGTTCTCATGGAGGGAGCCAATGCCAGCACATTATCTGCCAGCAGCAGATGTAAGCTCTCAAAAACAGCAGGGAGGATGTTGACTGCAACAATGCATCAAGGCTGCGGTTTGTAACCTCAATAGTAAGGCAGTTAACTTTTTTTTTTAACAAAGACATTTTGATTGCCAAATCCATAACCATTAGCAGCTGTGGTTTTGAGCTGTTCCTTCCTCACACGTTGCAGTCTAGACCTGACAGGCTTTCAAACAAAAGTTTGGCTGCCGGCTTTTGTTTCTGTTTTTTGCCAAACTGCTTTTTTCTTTTGCCTCTTGTGTCGATCCGCATTGAGCGTGGCTGCGGATCTCTTCTCTGAGCCAGCCTTCCTGGAGCGGCCCCTCTGTGCCGACGTGGTGGTCTTTGACCAAGAGCTGCGAGTAGGTTGCCTGTTCGCTGCAGCACTGGATGTTTCTGCCTCAGGCCAGAAAATGTGGCATCTCTAGAAATTTGGATCTGCTTTGGGATTTCTGTTTAGGAAAATGTTTGTCGTGGGCCAGGAGCCTGTTTGGCCTGTGCTGAGGTGCAGGGAATGGGTCCTTAAAAGAAGAGAGCTGAACACTTGCTCAGAGTTGGAAGCATGATGCAAGACCGCGATGGGAGGGAGATGGGGACTCAGTGTGAAGCACTTGGTGTTCTGCGAGCGCTTTGTGAAGCCAGCAGCCAGGCGGAGATCGCATAGAGCAGCCTAAACCTGCGTCGCCTGGCTCGGGCGATGGCTCCTGCTGCCAGTCGGTGCCGTCTCTGCTGTGCAAATGCACCCTGCAGCACTTCAGCATGAAGGCTGGGCCGGGAAGATTGGCTTGATAATCCCCAAAAGCAAATGTCCGTGTAACGAGGCAGTGGAGACTACCGCTGTCAGAACGACAGATGGGGAAAAGATGCTTCAGCATGCCCGTCCTTGGAAAAGCGATGAGGAAGGAAGGACGCTGCCTGGGCATGGAGGCTGTCTGACTGAAGCCTGGTCCTGCACGCAGCGAGAAAGAAGGGATTTTTCTTCTTGGTACTAACGAACCCCTACCTGCTGATGGATCGCAGGGCCGTTAACTGGTCCTTTTTGTCTGCAGCTGTACCCGAGCCTCTCTTTTGCAGGAGCGGGAACCTGGGTTATTACCAGCGGTGTGAAGACTGCATTCGGTGGACTGGCAGTGGTGCAGGCAGCTAAGTGTCTTCGTCCTCATTTTTGAGAGCTCCATTTCTCCTGGTATCCACACTGCAAGTGTTGCCATAAATGTCCTCGTTTGGCTGCTGCAGCCCCATTGCTTGCCAGGAACTACTGACTTTCTTTTCTCTTTTTGCAAACCGCTAAAGAAACATTTTCTAGCTGGATGGTGAGCAATTTCCCTCAGGAGAGGAGGAGAAAATGGCTGTTTAGTAGTTAATTACCTGTTATGTTAGTCTGACAGCTATGAAGCTTATGAGGCATGAAAGAAGAGCGGATCTGCCTTTCCCACAAATCACGAGGAAAACCGAGGGAAGTAAGTTGCGTGGAGGCCAGGCGCGCTCACGAGCCTCCCCACGCCTTCCCCTCTCCCAGGCACGCTGTCCTGCAGAGTGCTTCACCTCCTTCGCCTCCCGCTTCCCTCGCTCGCCTGCAGCCAGGCTGCTGCTCCCAGCTCCTGGAGCCCGGTGCGTGTTTCTGCCTGCCGGGGACGGCTGATTTATGGGCCTGCTTACAGCAGCCCTGCTCTTTCAGAGGGACACCATCTCTGCCAAGATTTTTTTTTCTTTTCTCCTGAATGTGTTTTACGGTGAGGAATAACTGAGTGCTCTTGCCAACACATGGGCTCTGCTTGCTTTTATTCTTTCCAGACGGCATTGCTTTCCAGCGCTGCCTCTTTTATTTTGAAGCTCTTGGAGAGCAGCGGGGAAGCGAAGGCCAGGCTGTGAGCCGGTGTCCTGGAGCAGCGCTGGGCTCTGAGGAGGCACGCTAGGAAAATGATCCGACCCTTTCCATCGCTAACCCCACGCAACGCCTCCACCCCCCCCAGCACAACCTCCGCGCGGAGCTCTGTCCGGATTCCCCGCCCCGTGGCCCCCGGCAGCCCTAAGATGGAGCGGACGGCGGCCGCCCCGGCAGGACTACAGGTTCCAGCGTGCAGTTCTCCGCCGAAGCCGGGCTGCCTGTGGGGACGAGTGCAGGAGAGTGGGCTGCATTGCAGGGCTCTGGGATTCAGGCAGGCAGGGGAAAAAAGGAAAACAAGCGCCGGGGCAGTTTCCACTCGGTATTTTTAGCCTTCGATCTCTTGTTTATTTCTTTCAGCTTGTGTGTCTGGAGGCCTTAATAAGACTGCGAGAGGAGCTTGAAAGGTCACCAGCGAAGCTGCTGGGGAATTGTTTTGCTCCGCGCTTTGTGCCGCGCAGAACCTCTGCTCCATCGCGCACGGCACCTTTGTTCCTCCGCTGGGTTCTCCGGAGCAGAGCTCATCTAGTTAGCGACGGCTTTGCACGTTTTCCTTTGGTTGTTTCCATCCCCTTTGGTTCGAGCGGATGCATCTCGTCGCAGAGGGGTGAGGGCTGGGCTGGCCCAAGGGCAGCGCTTGTGGGTTCCCAGGGAAACGGTGCCTGTCCCGCTACACTCATTGTTTGCCCTGGGAGCTGTGGGGGGGACGGGAACGAGGAGAAAGCAGGGATATGACCTGCGAGGAAAACCAGCCAGCAGTGCCTGAGCACGCCTGCGTGGCCCCCGCATCCAGCCCCAGGCTTTACCTCAATTAAGGAAAAAATAGTTCCCTTGGCAGATTGGCGGGGGAAAAACGCCGCAGAGGGTTTTCTTAATGTCGGACACGATGGGATTGTTTCCATGCTGACTCCGAGCTCCTGCTTTGCTCTTGGCTGTGGGCTGTGGAGCGGAGAGGCTCGGCAGGCCTGCTGCTATTTCTGGCTGTGACAAGCCGGTGATGGGAGATGAGGGACGGTGAAAGCAAAGTGTAGGGAACATTCATTAGCAATTATCCCTGCCTGCAGCCTGATTGGGGTGGCTGCTGGGGACATCTGATAGCCACTTAATGCATGTTCAAAGCACCAGCTCCAGAGAGAGGGCGGGTGCTGGCGAAGTGGTGGCTGTCTTTCGCAGGAGCCCAGCGCGGCTCCCTCTTGCAGCTTGTGCTCAGATGCTCCATTTAACCTCGAGCTCTGTCTGTGCGTTAAGCTGCCTGGAGACCTGCTTTATTTTTTTTCCCCTTCTCCCTGCTAATCTCTTCACAGCTAGGCTCTTACAGACCTGTTAGCAGCAAATTGAAGCCTGGCCAGCGTGCTTGCAGGGACGATGGGAGCTTACATCTGCTTGCGGCTGGGGTGAGCGAGGAGGGCGGTGGTTGCACCGACGCAGCCATGCGCAGAGCAGACGTGGGGTTTTGAAGCAGCAGTTGGCAAACTGTTTGCAGCCCACGGCGCCCACTGCCTTCGGAACAGCCATTTTGCAAGCCTGGTACGAGGTGGCAGAAGGGCTGGAAGGAGACCAAATTGGTTTTTTGCACTTCTTGTTATATTGTGCACCCCCTTTCTTTGGAGCTTTCTGTGGACATGGGGGGTGGGTTTTTCCCTTCTCGAGGGACAACCTGGCTTCCAGACTTATTTGGAGCTCATTCTAGCCACCTTCTCTTAAATGCTGGATCGATTCCCAAGAGAGGCAGTGCCAAAGCCCCAGAGTACTAACACCCATCTTATTTACACCCCAAGATTAAAATGATGAGTGCAGTTGGAAATGGGAGGAAACATTCCCCCGTCAGACTCCCAGTTGGGTTGGATTCTTTGTCTCTTGCATTGAGGGAGTGTGGTTTGCCCTCTCTCTTCACCTTGGAAAAAAAAAAAGCAAGCTGTTGCAGGCCCTCTTTACTGGTCTCTCTCCTCTCTCTGGCACACTACACCTGGTCCTTGGCCTTTTCCTACACTCATGCATTTGCTGAAGTGCTGAAGGGCAGTGGTTGCAGTCTGTGGGGTATGGTAGTTGGGAGCAGATTTTTTCTCAGCCTCGTCAACTTATTGATTGTAGAGTGACTCTGCTGACCTCTTGCAGTCCAGAGCAGAAGCACTGACCCCTCAGTTGCTGGTCTAGAAAAGCTGCAGACAGTCGATAAAAACAGTAGGATGGAAATGCCATTGCTTTAGGGAAGTGTTTTCGGGAGAGGTTATTGTTTGAGGAGGAAATTGGGTGGGAAGAATTGCATACAACTGAACAGAAGGAGAACTTTCTCAGAGCGGCCAAGGATCGTAAATGTCATTAAAAGCCTTCCAAAGTGCCAATGGCACTTTGAGAAATGAGTTTTTTACTCATTAGGCACTTGGGCAACTGTGGAAAATTGAACAGAGACAAATGTAAGCGATTCACATCGTGATGCCTGTGTCTGTGATGAGAACATAAGTCAAGCAGGTCGTCGCTGATAGGAGAGGCATCTTAGGAGTGTGACGGGTAGGAACTGGGTTCCCAGCGCTGAACCCAGCGCTAAGCTGCAGGAAGAGCCGTGCTGTTCTCCCGCAGTGTTTTTCTCGATCCTGTTGATGACCAGACAAGGTAGCATCGCATCGCATCGCCTGCCGGTATGGCAGGTGGGTATCTGCAGTTCTGTTACGTTGCTCATCCCCAGCATGGTGATGGCATGCGATGTTACAAGGGGATGCTGGTGAGGGAACTAAATAGCAACAGCTGCTAGCAAATACTAACTGCTCTGGTGATCTCTGGGAACGAACTCTGCAGAAGTAGCTCGTAAATGCCGCTTACACGTGCACCAGGGAGAGGCTGTGCACTTGGTCCTGGTGATGCGTCTTCTGGCAAAAGATTATGTGGCTGTGGCAGGCAGGAATATTTTGCCTTTGTCGCTCACCAGGATGGTGTGGGAGAATTTGGGGGTAGGTACAATAGGAAACCCAAAATAGTGTCTTGGTGGGGAGCTCCTTCCCTGCTTCCTGGGCTGAGATGCCAGAGGAAGGACTGAGGCTTTTAAAATGCAGGGCACAGACGCTGCAGAGATTTGGCACGTGTACAGAAATGTATCCTGAGAGAGGAGATGAAAGGCTGTGGCGTGGAAACGTAAACCCAAGCCGCAGCTGCGGCCTCCATCTTGGCCTTGGGATTGGGTTAAGCTTTTCGAGCTGAAGGTTTGATCCTGGCTTTGGGTGAGATCTGTCAGTGGAGAAACAAGCTTGGCTGCTGCTGATGCCTGGATGCCCGTTAGGGGATACTTCCCGTTGTGGAGGCCTGTGGGATGTGTGAGAGGGGCACTGCGGCGTTCAGATCCACCTGGGAGAGGTTTGGGAAGACCTTCGTGGTCTTGGACACACAGCCTGAACGAGCAGAGGCCAAACCATGCGTCATGAAGCAGGGACGCATCACTTCTGTCACCAGACAGTTAGGATGGTGGCTTTGGCCCCGCAGCTTTATGGTGTGATCTTCAGAGGCCCTGCTAGTGTGAGAGCTGCAGGGGAAGTCCAGTCCCTGGCTGTGGAAAGCCGAGCAGTCACCCGTACGATAGCAAGAGCAATAAAGCTGGGCTAGCATTTCGCACTCACCAGGCGTTGGCTCGGGATATTTGTATTGGTGCTTTGTAACCTTCCAAGATCCTCCCTCCCCGCAGATGGGAAATGAAAATCCTTGGCATCAGCACGGAGTGGTGGAAGCAAGTCCAGTAATGTGGCTTAGCAAAAAAAAATTAAAAGGAAGAAACTTGTCCAGCGCCGGATCAGCGCGGCAGGGCATCTGTGGGCCTCGTTGATGAGCACAGCTCTGTCTCTCCCAGCAGAGGTGTTGCACAGAGCAGCTAAGTGCACGTACATCTCTTGCTCAGTGAACGTGACCCACGCTGTTGTAAAATGAGGGGGCTGGAAATGCATTCCAGTTGATCCACTCCTGGTGTCAGGCTTCTGTAAATCTCCCCTAACTGCCAGCAGCGCTGCCAAACCCCGCTGCGACGCAGGAAAAGTGGGTTGCTCCCTGCTCTGCTCTCCGTGCCCAGCTGTTCAGGGCACATCCAAACTCATCTTGGCAGATCGGCAAGAGAGGGAGAGCTTTTCAAACATTCCGCCTAGAAGTCATTTGTTAGGAACAAATGGGGGATTTGCCAGGACACACTGCTCCATCTGGTCTGGCATCCTGTCCCATGCATAGAGCAGCCTCGATGGATCTGCTTGAGGAAAGCAAGGGGGAAAAAAAAAGGCATTTTTCCCGTGGAAGGGAAACCGCTTCCGCTGTCTGTTTGAACAGGCGTTCCTGGGCTGGAGCTCCTGTGCTGCCCTGTTCCTTCACTCCGCACACCTGCCAGCACTAGGCCTGCAGCAGAGGATCTGAAGGGAGAGTTGGTATTTATGCTTTTTTTAATTATAGTTCCGCATTTCACTTCTGCACAGCAGTGAGGTTGAGCTGCATCCAAACTGCGTTTCCACGCGCTTCCCACACTGAGCATTATTTCTTTCCTTTTCGCCATGATTAATGAGAGAAGAACTCTGTTTACACTCTACCTGTAAAATTCCCCGGTGCTTTCATCACGGTGAGATCTCTCAGTAGACTTTGAGTTCCTGGCCTGGAGGAGCAGCCAGCTTCGCCACGCCATCAGCCTCACTTGTCGCAAGCTGTGTAAGGGCATCAAGGCAGAGCTGTTGCCGTACCAGTAAAACCCTGTTTTACACCTCTTCAGTAATGGTTTGCCTGGAAGCGTTTCCTTTTGTGCCGCTCCTGACTGTTGAGTTCTTTTCACACCCACTGCAGTTTGTCTGACTGTTTTGTGCATGTGTCTGTGTTTCACAGTATCCGGATTTGAGCCAGGAATCTGGGTCTCCATTTGTCTTTATCTGCACTAATCCCCAGGAGATGGTTGTGAAGTTTCCCATCAAAGGAAAGCCCAAAATCTGTAAGTAGTAAAGTTTCCACAGATGCCCTCCTTGGCCTTTCTTGCCTGCTCTCCTCACCACCTCTGCTTGCCTTTGCCATATGAGTTCACAACCTTTGCCCTGCGCTCTTTGATCTGTAGGTGTTTGTTTAATGATTCAAATACATCTGTAATATTTTTGTCTTTGGTTCCCCTTTCCCCAGATGTTGCTTCCTTCCAAATACATGCTTCTTCCTGCCTCTGCAAACACTTGGGAATCATGGTGCTCATGTGCTCTGAGGAAACACATGCCTGCAGCTGATCTGCTTCTGGCACGAATGCTTGCAGGCTGGGTTGGGACGTGAGGCTGGAATCATAGAATCGCAGAATGGCTTGGATTGGAAGGGACCCTAAAGCCCACCCAGTTCCAACCGTCTGCTGTGAGCTGGCTGGTCCCCACCAGAACAGGCTTCCCAGGGCCCCAACCACCCTGGTCTTGAGTGTCTCCAGGGATGGGGTCTCTTGGCAGCAGTGCCAGTGCTTCACTGCCCTCTGAGTAAAAAAATTCCTCCCAGCATCTAACCTAAATCTCCCCTCTTTTTGTTTAAAGCCATTCTCCTTTTCTGTTGCTATCTGCCTGCGTAAAAAGTCACTCTCTCTCCTGTTTGTAAGCTCCCCTCAAGTCCTGACAGGCTGCAATGAGGTCTCCCCGCAGCCTTCTCTTCTCCAGGCTGAACACCCCCAGCTCCTCAGCCCATCTCCGTAGATGGTGCTCCAGCCCTCGCAGCATCTCCGTGCCCTCCTCTGGCCCCGCTCCATTTTGGTTGGTAGTACAGAGCCCAGAACTCTACATTTGTATATAACGCAAGAGAAACATCAACACAAGAGAGGTCAAGTGCAAAGGCACAGTAGCTCCACCTTCACTGGAAATGGCTGGTTCTGTTCTTAAACTCTGCGGGAAAGCTTTCCTGGGGCCAGAATTCATTCTTCTGTTTGCATTTTTTTTTCCCCAAACACAGTCTTCTTTCCTCTGCATTCAGCAGTTTCCCTCTTTCATCCTGCTCGAACATTTAGGATGTGTTTGCCTCTGGTATCTTTGTGTTAGTCTAAACACGCTTATTCTAGAACGGCTTTTAAGAAGTTCTTTGACTTATTTTTCTGACTTACTTTGCCAGGGAAAACGGCGACATCAAATTTTTGACAAAGGGAGACAATAATGCTGTGGATGACAGAGGGCTGTACAAACGAGGGCAGCACTGGCTGGAGAAAAAGGACGTAGTAGGAAGAGCAAGAGGGTAAGTGGAGTTGAGAAAGACGCAGCTTTTTGTCTTGCTCTTCCCCATTGCTGCCTGTTAATCCCCCTCTCCCAGTGAACTCTCCCCACTGGGTTTTTGTGCCCCGCATGAAAGCATTTTGAAAGGTTCCATGGAGAGTTAAAAGACAAAGGTAGTTCTGTTCTGAGCTTGGCCCACATGAAGACATCAAGCTGTGAGCTGATTCATGAGATTTTGATACTGAATGGACACCGATGCAAAGGCAGTGCGTGCTCAGGCACTAAGGCACGATGAGAATTCGTGTCAAATTGTTATTTCCAGGCAAGAGCGATCTGAATTTGTAATGTGGAACCTCTGTGTGCACGATAAGGTTCTCAAGTGGTGTGGGTTATCATCAGAGCTGTTAGAGGCCTGGGAGCCTACTTGCTCAATAATTCCTACCTCATGGAAGGAAACAACCACTCATGTCTGATGTCCACAGCTTGCTTGGCCCCTTTTTTTTGAAGTTGTCCTTCTTCCCGAGGACCTTCTTTCGATTAGACAAGACAGCTCAAGTGCCTAAATGTAATCTGAGCTTCATCTTCCCGATAATCACACAGACACACACACACACATCTCACCGTTAAGCATTTTTTCATATTCCAAATCACGCATAAGAATGTCACTTTAATTAACCATCAAGAGAGTTAGAATAATTGGAAGTAGATAGCTGACCCTTGGCTCGTTTAGATTTTGCTCTTCTCTGTAGCAGTTTCTAAGGACCCTACAAGCTGAACTGTTTCTGTGCCAGTTCTGTCTATCCCAAGGCAGCTCCACGGCCACTTATTTATTTTGAATCAACTCTTTGCAAACCTGGTACTGACTGCCACTTCCTTCCTCTCAAGAGAACAAGCTGGTATTACACCAGTGTTTTATTCCCAGTGGTTGCTGCTAGAAACCTGCTGGCACCTGAGTGGAGGTTCACTGTGCTGAAAGGAGCTGGGGAAGCAGGATAGGTGACAAGCTGCAGGTGGTGGCTGTTTAATTTGGTTGAATTCCCTTGCAGCACACCGTGCATAATGAGTGGTTTTATGACTCTTCTTGTTTGATCCAGAAGAACCTGCCTTTTGGACGGGCCTCTACTCCTTTTGTAGTGGCCCACAGCAAAGCCAGCCTGTTTGAACATGCAGGCACTGGGTGAAGTGGATCGTTTTCTCCTAGCACTGCCGAAATGGGTCAGATTGCCACAAGGCACCACTGGGCCTTGGTTGCCAAGAACCTAGAGGGCTGATGCTGACATAGGAAAAAATGACCAGTTAGACTAGTAGAGGTTCTATGCGCACCCTTGAATACTATTATTTATTTATTTTTTTAATGATAGAACCTTTATTCTTGTAGGTTTGTGCCCTATATTGGAATAGTGACCATCTTAATGAACGATTACCCAAAATTTAAGGTAAGAGTTCTTTCATTTTCTCATCTGCCAGCTAAAATTACTTTATGAGAACTTTGCATGCTCGGGCAGAACTGTTTGCCCAGTACTTCTGATCCTGTTGCTGCATCTTTAGAGGTGAGTGTGCACTCTTTGTTTCTTCTGCTTTCTCTTACAGTATGCAGTCCTCTTTCTACTGGGTTTATTTGTGCTGGTCCATCGAGAGTAGTCTTTTGCACTGAAGAACGTAGTGAAGATTCCGTGGATTTTGTAGATGAACGTTTTAAGTAGATGATGGTCCGATGTGCCGGGAGGAAGAAGAAAACATACATTTCAAAGCTTCTTGCCAGTTTGGGTTTGTTTTGTTTTTTACTGCCTAAGGGCGAATGTTTGTCACAGTATTTCCAATGGTTTGTCACATTTTAGCATTTTTAGTGAGTTTTTTATATTAAAACTTTAAGCCAAACTGTTCAGTGTTTGTACTTTGAAGCTGAGCTTCCTCTCCAAGTGCCTACAGGACTGTGTCCTTTAAGTCTGTGCCTCCGCTGGGCAAGCATGACCTCTCCCCATGCTGTCTGAACTGTCAAATGGTGATCTGTGGAGGTGATGTTTTTTTTTCCAATTTAGAACTGGAATAAAGATTTTACATCTCGCCCAGCATCTCGCCATATTCTTCGTTATTGCCCAGCCTCATTGCCCAGTTTCCCTGGGGAGAGGGTGGGCTTTGTTGTTGCAAAATGACTCCTAGAGCCCAGTGAATTGATTTATCCTCTCTTTACAGAATAGCAGCTGCTCCTCTCCTTTCTTTTTGAAGAATAAGCAGTCCTAAGCTGTAGATCCATTCAGTATTTCTGTGTTCCTGTAAATCACACTGAAATAATCTGCTTCAGGACTGCAAGGTGTTTTGGGCAGAAGATGGCAAAGGATTACTTTGAACATAAACATTCAGTGCAGCCCTAGGTAATAGAAGATTTGGGATGGGAAACATCCGCAGCTGTTGGGCAGGGATGATTTAGTAGGATGCAATAGGTTTGGGTTTTTTGCATTTTGGAAATGGGATCAGGGTCCCCACAGCTGGCCACATCTTACAGCTCACGTGGAAGCTACTTTTTGTCTGAACCCACGCTGCCCAGAGGTTTTAAAGAAGCTGCCTCTCGTCACCACATGCAACAGCTTGTTTTGTGAGCTGCTTGGTCTGGTTAGTGATCTTTTTTGTGTAGAAGTGGTGTCAGAGGAGAATCCGAGCCACAAGGCAGAAGCTCTGTAGTATCTGCCTCTACACAAATCTGTACCACTTGTGTGTGACCATTGTAACTTACATCCATGCTGTCTGCACTGACTAATGGAAAGATTTTACCTCCCCTTTGTTAGGGCAAATCTTCACAAGAACAGGCATTGGGATCATGGTGCCTTTGCTGCCTCCAGCTGAGGCTGCCTGACCCTTCTTGTGCAGTTGTCTCTGGTTGTTTTGCTCGGCAGCAGGAGCCAAGCTGTCCCTGCCTGTGCTGTCCCAGGACTGACAGCTCTCCTCTTGATCTTGTGAAACCTACCAGCAGTTCAAGGCCACTGTGTGTTACTTCAGTTGCGTTTTGCTGCATCCTCTACTCCTTCTTCATGACTGCTCCAAGATTGCCCAGCAACAGGGATTACTGAAGATAGTTACTGCTGTCGCACACACAGTTTGTGTAGGGTAAAGGAGTCCAGAAGGGCAAGGACACAACCTCATTTATGGTATATTTTTGGTTTCCTCCATATGTACCTTGTTAGGCTTGTGCCATCTATAGAAGTGCATTGTTCCATTAGCTATGTCCATGAGGCCATTTTGTTTAACACTCAGCAGCTGTGCTGACCGGCAGTATCCCCACCTGAACACAGCCAGTTGGTTTAACTGCATGGTTTGTTGCCTGAGTGGAATCATAGAATCCTTAGGTCTATTCCCTTAGAGAAGGGGCCTCTGAAGGCCACCTAGTCCAACTCCCCTGCAATGCACAGGGACACCACAGCTAGATCAGGTTGCCCAGGCCTGATCCATCCTCACCTTGAAAGTCTCCAGGGATGGGGCATCAAGGGCATCAACCACAACACTGGGCAACACATTCCAGTGCCTCGCCACCACCAATGTAAAAGATTCTTTCCTTATATCTAACCTAAATCTTCCTTCTTTGAGCTTGAAACCATTTCCTCTTGTTCTATCACCACAGACCCTGCTAAAGAGTCTGTCCCCTTCTTTTCTGTTGCTCCTCTTTAGATACTGACAGGCCACTATCAGGTCACCTTCTCTTCTCCAGGTTGCATAGCCCCAGATCTCAGCTGGTCCTCGTAAGAGAGGTATTCCATTCCTTGGAGCATTTTTGTGGCCTTCCTCTGGACGTGCTCTAACAGGTTTATGTCTCTCCTGTACTGAGGACTCCCCATCTGGACGCAGCACTTCGAGTGAGGTCTCACAGTGCAGAGCAGAGACACAGGATCACCTCCCTTGCCCTGCTGGCCACACTTCTTTTGATGCAGCCCAGGATACGGTTGGCTTTCTGGGCTGTGAGGGCACATTGCTG
>JANHGO010001680.1:0-33110 GCA_024606505.1 Aquila spilogaster
TGGATGCTGTGTGACCTGCTGCAGGGAGCTGCTGAGCAGGGGGTTGGGCTCGGGGAGCTCTGGAGGTCCCTTCCAACCTCTGCAGTTCTGTGTGAAACATTCTATGTGATGGTCAAGAGGTTTGAGGCACAGCTTATGGCACTCAGCTCCTCCCGCAGCGCTGCTCCGCCAGCCCTCCTGGTGTGCTGTATCTCTAAACCTTCTCTTGGATTTCAGGGCAATTGAAAATCAGAGCACAGGTGAAGCTTGGAATGATTTATTTGAGGAGCGCAGAAGGTTTCAGCCTCGCAGCTGTTGGGAGTGAGTGTGGAGCAGATTTCTATACGCAGTGATGTTCCGCACGGGGTAACTGCATGAAGAACCGACCCCGTTTGTGCTGCGTGTTTTCCTTTTAGCTTTCAGTTTCTTTCATCTTCTGATAATGAGCTTTATAAATCTCTCCCTTCTTTCTTTTTTGAGGGAGGGCCTCATCGATGCCTACTCCTGCTTGAAGTCTGAACGCTCTCAGCGTAGCAAGCAACTTCACTAATTGCTGAAAGGTTCCTTTTTGTTCGTAAAACATTAATTTAACGTTAGCGTGTTGTTAAATCTTGAGGACTCATATTCAGAGAGACAGTTTTGGTGTGTTAATACACACTTCTATACGCACATCTTAATTTCTTGTGCAGCGAGCTCAGCTTTCTGGGTGAGGAGAGGCTGCGTGGGGCTGCCGGGAGCTGCAGGAAGGGTGTGCTTTGTGGCCACAACAAGTGCTCATTGTGCAAGGCTTTGTCTCACCTTCTGTGAGCAATGCCAGCAGGAACGAAGCAGGAGGAGGAAACACCTGGTGCACTGATGCACACTTTGTCACAGAGCGTTCGAGCTGCATCTGCAGGATGGCAGAGCGCTGCCTGCTCTGCACAGAGAGCTGCTGGGATGCCCGGTCTGGTACGGAGGTGTTCTTGTTCACTTATTTGGGGCAAACAGATTTCGCTTTGATTTGGAAATGCAGTGTCTGCTGGGCGATATCTGTCCCACACATCTCAAGAAAGAAGTGAAAATTACTTTGTTAGGCCCTAATAATGTGCAGCCCCCCAAAACACTTGAGGGATCAGATGTCCATCCAGCAAGGCCTGGGATGCCACAGTGTTGTCTGTAGGGCATGATGTGGAGCCACACTGGGGGGGATCTAGGCTGAGCTTGCTGCTGAGGGCAGTCCTTCCCACCTGTGGGGGCCACTGGTGGTCCTCTGAGGCTTCAGGGTGAGCTCTGAATGCAGGGACCTGGTTCCTAAGGCCCTCAGGATGCAGCTGAGGGTCTCAAAGCAAAGCATCAACTCGTCCTGCACCATGTGCTTCTTCAGAGCGAGTTTGTGGAGCCTCGGTAGAGGCACTGGGCAAAGGGTTTAGCATCACATCAGGGCTGCAGGTAAACATCATTAGCAGACCTTCCTCCTCACCTTTGGCATTGTTCAGGCTCAGTCCAGTTGACTCCATCAGCATAATTAGGTTAATTATGTTGTTCCTCAGCTCTGCTGGTGCAGCTCCACCCGCTTCTATTGTCATCCAGAGCGGACCTGGGTGCAGCCCGGCTCCTCCTGCACCTCTCCTTCATCTGCAGGAGCTTTCAAGTTCTGCTCTGTTCGTTGCCTTTTGCTCTGCCCACCTTCACAAGGGTTCTGCATGAAGACATTCTCTGACCATAAAAAAGCAAGCGGTAAGCACCCCATCTTGGTCTCAGAGCAGAGTTGTTGCTGCTCACTCAGCCCTTCTGCATCCTCCTTTACACCATTTTTCTATGGTGCATTTAGCATCGGATCCACAGTCACTTCCAGAGCTGAGAAGTTACTCAGACAGCAGTGGGAGCTGTTTGCTGCCTTCTCGTTGTCTTGCTCAAAGCCCCAGTAAATACATTTGGGTTGGTGGGGTGTTGGAAAGATTATAATGTTATCGCGTTCCAAAATAAACACCGCTGTGTGTTCAGCCCTACATTCAGTGCCTCTTTTGCGTCTCCCTCTTCTGCTGTTGTGGAGGGGGTTATATGTGAAGAAATTCATTATTCAAACAACTGATGAGTGGAAAGGAGATACTACTGCTGTGTTCCAGCTGATAATGTTCGGACACATGTACCCCAGAATCTGCCTTTAGATATTGGTGTGTCTCAGTGAGTAGGTTGTGTTAAAGGGGCGTTCGTTGGCTTTGGGGTTTTACCCTATGAATATACCTCACAACATGAAATAACTGCAGTGACTCTGGATGGCGTTTACTGAGCATCCTCCAAGAAGAATCTTACCTTGTTCAAGACAAAACGTTGTGATGTACATGAATGTATTACCTTTGAAGTGTGGAACACTGTATACAGCGGAAGCAAAGTCACTCCTCATTGCGTGTCCCAATCAAAGGCTTTTTGCTGTTGCTCTGCTCCAGCCAGGAGCTGTTGCTACTGTTTCGGTGGCTTACCTGCTTGAGCAAGGGGGTGTCCCATTAGAACTGTGCATCTGTGAGCCCAGCGGCACAGAGACAGCGTGCTCGGCTGCAGGGAGGTCTGCAGACAGCGTCTGTTTCTCATTTCTTTGCATCAGTTAACTCTGAGTTTGGGTTGCCTTCCTCTTCATGACATCTTACCCAACTCTCAGAGCAGTCTGATGGCCGCTCATTGGCAGTGCTGCCTTACAGACTGCCCTCGTGTTTTCCCATTGACCAGAACCCAAGTGCTGATTCGTTGCCTGTGTGTGTTCTCTTGCCTTACACAGGCTTTGGGATACGCGCGGCGGGACGGCATCGCCATGTTTCGGAACAGCCTCAAGATGCTCCTTACAGGAGGGAAGTCGAACCGCAAAAACAGGTCCAGTGGTAAGTGAGCTCCTCGCGTGTGTTGTGTTGGCAGTGCTTGGAAGTGCTCCTTTTATGTCGTGTGTTCTGCTCTTACTGGGCCCTTCTTTCATGTTAATGAATGGATGCATCGGTTGGTGATGTGGTGGACTCAAATCATCACTGCGGGTCATCGTAATACCACGTTGTGATTTAATACTGTAAAACACTGGATGTAAAGCACATCCACTTTTATTGCAGAGATAAGGTGCAGAGAATGGTAATAGTTGTACATGAGCAACACTTGTGGTAACATTAGCAATTCTCTGTTCTGAGAAACAAAGATGAGGGGAATGGAGAAATGGGAAGAGATGGAATTAAGGAAAAATAGTCCAAATTTGGTCAGCGCTTCTGCCCGTCTCCTCATTCCAGCAGCCCAGGAGCACTGTTTGCTGCTCCGTGCTCCTTGTCCCACTCCATCCATGAGGGAGCTTCACAGAGGCTGCAGTCGCGGAGCAAAGCATTGCAAGAAATACCAACGTGCTCGAGAAATATATCTGTTGAGTTTTCGTAGTTCCTTCCAAAAATGGATTGCTGGCAGCGTAAGAGCTTTGAATTAGTTCTTCCATTTTCCTTTGTGAAGCCATCTGGCAGCGCACACTGAGTATTTTGGGATGGATTGTTGGTTCGTGCTCGTGTGTCCATGTAAATAGCGTAGCTGTGTATTCCGTGGGAAACCACAAGAGAACGTGCAGCGATGCAATGGTGATAAACGCAATGGGAAAAACAAACCAAACAATCCCCTCCTTTCCCTTGGCTGAAATGATTTCATATATACTTCTGATGGTGTCGGAACATTTCCCCTGCTTTTAATATCTTCTTGGCCAGGTTTGATCGGGGAAAGAGAATTGCAGTGTGCAGATCCCTCTGGGCCATAGACAGTCAGCAGTGTGTGTGCCCACGGGTGCTCATGGTGTTTGTTGGGAGCAGCTGTAGCAGTGCGTGGTGCTGTTCGTTTCCTTGCTTTCCTTGTTGCAGTCAGCGTGTGTCTCTTACAGTGGGAAAAGGTCTGTTCTGCAAATAGTCCCGTTGTGACCGGAGCCCCCAGGAGCACTTGTTGTTCCCTGCTTTTCTGAAGCAGGTTTTGTTTCCTTCGGGTTTGCTTCAGCTCTGGCTCTATTGCAGGAGCAAGGTGTCTGCACACGGGGCTGCGTGGGCTTTGGAGGTCATGCTGCCAGGTGGCCCTGGTGACTTTTAGTTGTTCTTTTGTATCACGTTTGCAGTTTAAAGCCTGGGAAAGCACAAATCCTCTCCTACAGAGACTCTCAACCTTTGGAAAAAGGTACAGCGAGCACGTAACCTTTAGTGGTGGCTCCTGCACAAAGCTGCATCTTTGTCCGGAGTTCTGTTATCGCTCTCTTCTGCTTTTGTTCACCTCCCAGTGCAAAGTGAGGGATCTGTATGTGCACAGCTTTGCCAGCGGGGTGCTGGTTTCGTCAATGAACGGCATCTGTTTTGAAATAGCACGATGTGATCTGACAGTGCTGCTGCCTCTGAGCAGAGCACGGAAAGAAACGCGTTCCTGGAAAGCAGTATGGTGGGGTTTTCTACCAGGTGAACCTTTCTCTAACACCCAGTGGCCATAGTGCACGTGTAATACACCTTGCTGTAGTTCTGCCTTTGAAATAAGTTACTTTACTGAGAAATGCTCTTCAGCCTTCCTCTGGGAGAGGAGAGGGAATTAAGAAAAGGCAAACATAATGTTTTGGAGGATGGGCGGTAGCTTATCAAAGCGCAGCATCGCTGGGATGGGCTGACAGCAGCGTGGGATTGTGTATGCATGGCCCTGTGTGCCATGCGGTGCTGTAAGCATGGGGCAGCAGCAGCTGCACGCATTGCTGGGAGCATGGAGCACACTCTGCGTCCCATGTCATCAACTGGGGACTCTGCTCTGCTCATTGGGTTGCTCCTCCCATAGGAAGGTTGGAAATGGGGCAGCGGCAGCAGGAGCTGCACGCATTGCTGGGAGCCTGGAGCACGCTCTGCATCCCACATCCCAGGTCATCAGCTGGGGACTCGGCTCTGCTCATTGGATCACTCCTCCCATAGGAAGGCTGGAAATGGGGTGGGCAGAGGGCAGCTCCCTGCTGTAGTGCTCAGGGATGGATGAAGCTGCAGTCTGCACATCTGCATTTCCTCTGCTCTTCTCCTTTGGCAGAACAGAAACCTTTGAAGCAAAGTGAAAGGTGGCAGTGGTTTTACCTCTTGTGGAACCCAGGGAACACGGTGCCTTTGCAGTTCCTCCTCTGGGCAGCAGTGATACAGCTGCAGCCGCGGTGCTGAAGTTGGGCTGACGGCCCTGTGCCTTGTGCTGTGGTCGTGGTGTTGCTGGATGAGTAAAAGTACAGCAGCGGTGGTAACACTGAAATGCCTCCGTGGTATTCCCCCTCCAGAAACTGCTGAGCAGTGGAACTTTCTTCTCTGCTGCTCTGTGTGGTATTGTGGCTCAGGTGCTGTGTTTCTCAGTTATGCACCTGGCAGAGAGATGTGGGATGTGTCTGGTCTCTGCTGATGGCATTTGTTTCACGCAGATGAGAGTAGGGGATGTGCAGTGAGCATTGCACGGGACCATCCCATCGCAGGTGCTGGGAGCTGCTTTCCCTCTGCCCGATTCCCATTGTTTTTTTTCTTTTTTTTCCCTCTGGTCATCCCCACGTGGTTTTGCAGACATGTTCCTGCGTGCTGCTTCTACCCGAGCTTTATCTCTGGGGTTTATCTGCAGGTCGGTCAGCCTGCTTCCAGCTCTGCCCTGTCCTCCTGCAGCCCTTCCCCGCTGTGATGCTGCAGGGCCGGCTGTGAGCTGGATGTCCCTCTGAGCCACACTCAGAGCTGTGGGGCCAATTAATCCCTTCCTCACGTGCGCGCAGCGCTCTCCATTGGGAGTTCTCCTGGCAGAAAGCAGTGAGCAGAGCTCCCAGCCTTCACTGCACGTGTGCACAGGCTTTGGTTTCAGGCAGGAACAAGTGGGACAAAGGTGGGGGGCTGGAGGCCAAGCCTGGCTCTGGGGCTGCTGTTTGTACAGAGATAGGAGGGAAAGAGGCCAGGCAGTGTTGGGGGGGTGCTCTGATCTCCCCTGCTACACAGTGCTTGCTGCTGCCACGTTCGTCAGTGGTTGCAAATGAGCTGCATGCTGGGTGTCATGCATAGTTTGTGAAATGCGTTTTGAATTGCCTTATAGATCCTTGTTGTTGTTGTAGACAAGGTATTCTTACAAAGCAAACCTTTCCATTGTGTTGTGCCTCTGTCCCTGCTGAGTGCTGCTGTGTGCTGTACTGTGCTGGGGCTGCCAGCATGGAGCCTTTAAAGCACTGGAACGTCCTCTTCCATGTCACTGTGTCAGTGCAGACAGTGCTGCAGGGAAGCTGCAACGCAGCCATTCTGCACTGGAGCAGCCCATCCATCCCCAGGGTGGATGGGAAGGGCCGGAGGAGTGCCCAGTGATGGTACCAGGGCCTGGGGGTGGCAGGTCGGGCTGCCTACAGGGTGAGGGCGGTGGGTGCTGTGCCTGTGGTGCAGTGCTCAGAGAGCAGCATGGGGTCGGGGTGCCAGCCCTCCTCCCAGCAGAGCTTCAGTTGCTGTGCGCACCAATAAAAGCGCACTGCTAGGAGGGGACCGACAGAGAGCAGTGCTGAATTTAGGAAGGAGCGGAGGCACTCCGTGCTCTCAGGTGTTGTCTCTTTAATGATTGGTGTGTCAGAAACAGGCAGAAACCTTCCCTGCAGTCTGAGCCTTGGCTTTCCATTTGTGAAGTGGGGATGGTACCTCACCCCTTGGCCCTCTGAATCCATCTGTGTGGCACGGCAGCAGTTTGGTTGCAGAATGGCTGCATTTCTTGCGGTGCATGTCCACACGGGGGGCTTCACAACGAAGCATGGAATTGTGCGAAGCGCCTCAGGGGCATTGGGTGTGCTCTGAAATCGAGCAGGTTGTGTGAGGCTGGGGGAGGAAATAGAGCACGATGTGCAAAATAACAGGTGTAAATGCTGTGCAATTTTGGCTGTAGCCAGGATTTCATGGTGCTATGGATACAAGCAGGGATGGAGTGAGCAGCTCGAGTGTTCTTGCTGCCTGTGAGCCAGCAGAGGGAGCGGAGGGGTTCTGGCTGAGCAGGGACCCTGGGCTGCAGAAGGACCCGCGCTGGCAGGCAGGGATGTGCAGTGAGCTCTCCCTTTGGAAACTAACTCAGAAGCTCACGGTCAGCTCAGCTGTAATACGTACATGTACTGCAGGAGAATCTCTTGAGCGGTCTGAGGGATTTGCTGAGCTGTAGCACTGGGAAACCGGAGTGTCCCTTCCAGGATGCCTCAGGAAGCATGGAAAGCAGCTGATGTTAGTTGTTAAACTTCCGACTTTTTCCTCTGTGACATTGGTGGGAAAGCACTGAGATGTCCAGCAGCTGATCTTCAGTGTTCTGTGCTGGAGCAAGCCTGGTCCCAGCCCTCAGCTAACAGCAGACTTTGTTCCCTGTGCTTAAATCTCACTTTGAAGTTAAGGAGTCAGTCCAGTCTGTACAAGTGCGTGTGTATTGCATGACTGCAGCAAACCAAAAGTGATGCTTTTCACGTTTCCAGGAACTTACTGAATATTAAATGCTTGTAAATAAATTGGCTTAACATCAACATGCAGGTGTTGAACATCTCTGTCCTGTTATGTTTCTCTGCTGAATGCACATCTGTTCCTGTGTAATCAGCGCTCGGAGTGGTGTAAATAAGCAGACATCTCTGTGTTGTAGAAGCAATGAAAAGTACAACAGAGAAAGATTGGTGCCAAATACCAGGCGCTGCATTCCTGATCTTCTGGAACGCTGGAACTGTCGTTTCTGTTTGCATTGAAGCGGTCTGCAGGGATTTCAGATTAATAGATGTCAGTCATGGAAAGCCTCAGGTCATTTCCTTCATTAATAAGCTGCCTAATTGCCACACGGCGTGGCTCATGGCTCGGTGTGGTTTCTGTAAGGTTCTCCAGGCGATAATGGCACCAGTGGGTGAACCCGGAGGTGAGTGCAGTGCTGCTCTGCAGTGGGTTCTGCTGTGCAGGGCTGCGTTCTTTCCCAGTTCCTTTCACAGCTTTTGGTGCTCACTTCGTCTTTCTGAAGTTCCCAAGGGATCTGTGAGAGGTTTTTGCCTTAGTGTCTTCTCTCTGATTGATTGATAGGTTCAATATGATCACGGGAGAAAGGTGTTTTAGCAGCAGCGTGTAACACTTTATGCAGTCATGGAATGCGTTGGGTTGGAAGGGAGCTCAGGGATCACCAAGTTCCAGCCCCATTGCTGCGGGCAGGGCTGCCAGGTGGTACATGGAGCACAGGACCAGGTTGCCCAGGGTCCCATCCATCCAACTGGATGTGAACACCTTCAGGGATGGCGCACCCATGGCCTCAGTGCAATGTAGGTAACATAAAGAGCATGGGGAACATCCAGAAAATAAAGCAGGAGCTCTGAGTGGCAGAGCGTGGAGCAACTTGTACAACATAGAAATTGTTTTCCCACATATGAGCAGGGGGAGGAAGGTGGTTCTGGGCATCCCTGGGGTGTGAGAGAATGCTGTGGAGGGAGAGCTCGCTGCTATGTGGGTACAGGGGCTCCCATGTGTTGTAAAACCTCGTGGTGCAGAGCAGACCTCTGGTCTGGTTGTTTCCTTTTGTGCTTCAACTTCCAGATTTGGTGGTGGAAGTCAAGGTGGGGCTGTGGCTGAGTGCTTGAGGATCCTCTTGGATTATTACTTGGCTATATTTCATTTCCCACGTGTTTGGTTTCCCTGCTACCCAGTTGTAAACTCAGCAGCAAGGAATACAGAAGGAGCTGGATGGGCTGTGCTGAGGGTTGGGGCTGTGCAGCTGCTGCTCTGAGAGCTCTGTGTGCCCAGGACAGCTCTGCAGGGAGAGCTGCACGGGTTCCTTGGCTGCCAGGTGAGCAGATGCTGCGTCCCAGGGCTGTTCTGCTGGGGGGTTGGGAAGCACGCAGCCTCGTATGGCTGCTGTTGTGACAGTGGTTGGAGGCAGCTTTAGAAAGCACAAGTCAGACCTATAGCTGAGCAAGTTTGAGGCTTCCCAGTACTGCAGAGTATTGAATTAAACATTGAAATTAAAATGAAAACATCTGCAGTCTCATAACCTTTTGTTCAAAGGAAAGATTGGTATGAACTGCAGTCACAGGCCATGCATCGGTTTGGTGCTCCGAGTGCACGATATTTGGGGATATCACCCACTTCTGTGCCGGCTGCAAGCATTCACTCCTGCAATAGGAGCCCACTTGGTGAATTACTTCTATTTCTTTGATAGATGCAGCAGTGCCCGGGGCCAACATCACCGCAGTGAGGATGTGTGACTGTGCCGTGCCACCCCATGCTGCGTGGCACACGCACAGCCCATCGCTGGTGGGGATGGAGGACCTCCTGGCGTGCGGTTCTGTGTGTTGTGAGGAGCTGCACCCTTAAAAGCACAAGATCACAGTGTGGTTGGGTTGGAAGAGACCTTACAGCCCATGCAGTCCCACCCCTGCTTGGGCTGTGTGCCCCCCAGCTCAGCCTGCCCTGCACCCATCCAGGAATGGATACCCCCTTCTGCAGGGCTGTCCCCAGCAGCTCCATGCTTTGGCCTCAAGATCTGGCTCCATTGCTGTTGTGCTTCTCAGTACCATGGATCTGTGTTGGTCCAAGCACACTTTTGCTTAAATTTGCCGTCCAAGATGGGGAGTTTTTTCATACCGCACTTTTTCAATCCCTAAAGATCAATGTTATTCAGTGTGACTGATCCATGGGAAGCGGTGACATGAGCTCTCGCGCTTGTTTATTACGTTGGCAGATGTTGAAACCATCTCTCCGTCCCAGAGCTTTGTTCCAGGCACAGTTCCTGCTTTTATTTTTATTCTGCTGGTGGTCAGAGCGGTGCTCTCCCACCTCAGGTCCAGGAGCTGGGCACAATGAGCCCCCCGGTTCCCTCCCAACCCAGGATGTCTTCTATTTCTAAGACACCAGACCTCCTTGTGCATCTCCTCCTGCTCTGCTCTTCATCATCACACGGTCACCGCAGCCCCAGTGCAGCACTGCGCCTCTCTTTGCAAAACCACAACTTCAGGTGCATCTTTTTGACTTCATTCTGGTAAGAGAGCGTCGCTTTGATGCATCCGGAACCCGAAATCAGTGCTGGTGAATTGGTCTGTAATGCCATTGTGATGTTTTTTAATTGGAGTTGCACTTGCTCTTCTTTTTTTTCCTTAAGAAAGATGAAGTATTCAGTAGTTGCTAACACTTAATGGAAAAACTCTTTCAAGAGGATTGATTTTTTGAAGCTCTCTGCTTCTAAGGAGTCCCTCATCTGAAGAGTTTCTCTCACATCCGCGCGATCTTTGTCTCTCCCAGCGCTCATATGAGGACTTTTTGTAATATCGGATATATTTGGGGATAACTGATGGATAATCCCAGATCTGTTCTCATTGCTGGTAGCCCACAGACAGACAGGTGGACCTCGGGTCCATTTTTGCAGGAAGAAGTGAAGGTCGTGGATCATCTCATGCATAAAAAGGGGCAATTAATTTGTATTTGAATTTTCTTTTCTTTTCTTGTGGTTAACAGTGAACATGTGAACAGGGATTTATGCTTGCATTGCCCATGCGCTGGTCTGCTTTCAGTTTGTATTAGAACGCTTTGTCACCGTTAGTACGAGGACATTGAAGTGGTTTATTCCTCGGGTTGTTCTGAAGTAAAACTGGATTTTACATTTCCAGGGCTCTCATTATCGAGAGTTGGAAGCCAGCAGTATTTCATGATGTTACACACGCCTGCCCGCTGTGCAGCACTGCAGTGCCTGCCGCGTGCTGGGGCATCACAGGGCAGGGGAAAAGGGGATGGTCCGTCCTCGTCCACTGCTGCTCAGTGCAGGGTGCCATGGCTGTGCTGGGCTGCAGGGGCACTCTGCTGGCTGCTGCTCAGTCCGTCAGCTGCCAGGACCCCACAGTCCTTCCCAGAAAGGCTTTGAACTCAGGGAGTTCTTCTCCCAGTTTGCATACATATCTGGGATTGCTCAGAGTGCTGCCTTTCACTTTGCTGTGTTGAACCTCATGGAAGTTGGCTCCTTGTGAACCTGGAGTTGATCAGGGTCCCTCTGGATGGTGTCCCTCCCTTCTGCTGTACCATCTGCACCTCTCAACTCGGTGTCAGTGTAGGGAGAAGGGACGTGGGGGTCCTGGTGGACAGCAGGATGACCATGAGCCAGCGCTGTGTTCTTGTGGCCAAGAAGGCCATTGGCATCCTGGGGTGTATGAGAAGGGCTGTGATTAGTAGGTGAGAGAGGTTCTCCTCCCCATCCACGCTGCTGTGGTGAGACCACACGTGGAATATCATGTCCACTTCTGGGCCCCTCAGGTCAGGGGGGACAGGGAATTGACAGAGAGAGTCCAATGCAGAGCCACAAAGATGATGAAGGGAGTGGAGCATCTCCCTGCTGAGTAAAGGCTGGGGGAGCTGGGGCTCTTTAGATTGGAGGAGACTGAGTGGTGACCTCATAAATGGTTATAAGTATGTAAAGGGTGAGTGTCAGGAGGACGGAGCCAGGCTCTTCTCAGTGACACACAGTGGTACGGCAATGGGCAGCAGGTGCAAGCTGGGACATAGGAGGTTCCCCATAAATATAGGAGAAAAATTCTTCACAGTGAAGGTAACAACGCTGGAATGGGCTGCCCAGGGAGGTGGTGGGGTCTCCTTCTCTGGAGACATTCACAACCCACCTGGGCACGTTCCTGTGTGACCTCATCCGTGTGTTCCTGCTCCAGCAGGGGATTGGATGCGATGATCTTTCGAGGTCCCTTCCAACCCCTGACATTCTGTGGCTCTGTGAAACTGCTGAGGGTGCACTCGATCCCATCGTCTGTGTCACTGATCTGTTAACAAGCACCAGACCCAAGGCAGACATCCCTGGGGGCAGCGCTGGTTACCGATCCCCCAGACACAGAGCCATTGAGCACAGCCCTGTGGCTGTGACCTTCCTGCGGTTCCCATCCACCGTGTAGCCCACCCTTCACATGCACCTCTCCAATTCAGAGATGAGGATCCAATGGGGATTGCATCAAAGGCTCAGAGCTGCAGCAGCTGCTTCGGTGCATCAGTAACACTGGGAACGTCTGTAAAATGCAGAAGGCGACTTCTTATAGTAATGTAGCAGAGTGTAAGCGAGGGCTGAGCAGCACGGGGTGCTGTGATCATCACAGGGTGCTGTGATCATCACATGGTGCTGGAGCTCAGCAGCTGTGAGCAGAGCTGTGAGTGGTGCGGGGCTGCAGCCCCAAGGAGCAGCAGGTGGGTGGGAGGAGGTGTGGCACAGCCACATGAGCAGACAGCATACCTCAGGGTGGGACTGTGGCTGATAAGTTGCTGGTGCTGAGGGTTTTCCTTGCCATGTTTTTGTATGAGCTGCCGACACAGTCGGACCCTCATTCTGATTCAGGCTGCCGAGCACTCTGCAGTAAGAGTGATAATAACAAAGAACCCAAACCCACCCACCCACGAGCGGGTGCCTCTGGGTTCAAACCCCTTAGAGTGGGGGTGGGATGGGGCATTTCTCTGGCCCGGATTGCAGGGACTGCGTGAGGAGTGCACAGACCGAAGGATGCTTATCAATGGCCAAAGCCCCTCAAGCCAAATTACTATTTTTACTTCATTAATTAGAATGTGTCCGTATTGCAAACAGCGGCGGTTTTCCCCCCAGCAGATGGCTCGCTCCGTGGGAATCCTGACAACGTGGGAATACCAAATGTGCGGTTCCCCCATTAAAGCTTTACTTACGTTTTTCCGTGCAGTGAGTTTGCATCTCCTTTGCATTACAATCCCTGGAAAACTGCAATTTCCATTTTACGAGCTGCATGGAAGGACTGTGCGGGGCGAGGATGAGCAGGGTTGTTCAGAAAGGAAAAAAGACATGTTCAAGTGGATTGCAATGGTGGGTTGCAGCCACTGCTGCTTGCTGGGGCTGTGCTGGGGATCGGGGGCCTGGTGGCATTGCTGTAGCATGAAGCTGCACTGCTGTCCTGCTTGCTACTGCCCTGCTGCGCTGCTGTCCTGCTGCGCTGCACTGGGTGCAGGCTGGGGAAGGTGGGGGCGGCATTGCTGTCTCTCTGACCTTTGCCACCATTCATTGCAGCAATCCAATATAAGACATCTCCTTTTTAAAATGCGTGTGTCTCCTTGCCCTCTCTCCCTCCTCCTCCTCCTCCTCTTGTTTGTGCATGGGATAACACCCAGGAGCATTAACAGCGGCTGTGGGGCTGCACTGTGGGGACGCAGGGAGCGGGGCTGTGCCATGTGCTAGCAGCAGTTAGCAGAGTGCCCACTCTGCAGTCCTGTGGGCTCTGCTTTGCTGTGCTGTGCTGGGGCAGTGCTGCTGCTGCCAGGACTGTGTTTTAGGAACACTCTGATTGCTATGGAGGGTTTGGCCGCAGTGCCCATCCTACCAATGCTGATGCATCGTGGTTGCATGCTGTGATGAAGAATAATAACGCGTGTGTTTGTTCCGTTGTGCTCTTCTTGGGTTGTTTGTCTTGCAGAGCTCTTCCCCACCCTCACTTGTTGCAGTGTGAGCCATGCCTAAGGACAGAGGCCCCATTTTAATTAATGATGCGGTACAGCGCATGCTTCTCAGCCCAATTAAGTGCTGAGAACCCAAAGAAGGACACTCCTTCTTCCTCTCCACCAGAACTGTCCAACGTTCCAATGCCACAGAGCAGTGACTGCCGTAAGATTGCAATGGAGCAGCAGATCCACAGGTGGTAGGAGCAGCCTGCAGCAACAGGGAGTGCTGCTCAGAGTGCTGTGCTGGTGCCAGTGCACTCCCCGTGCTCAAAGCAGCACTGCTTCCTGAAACAAAATGGTTGTGTGCATCAGTGCTGCACAACTGCGGACAAAGGCCTTGCTGCAATTAAGCTGCTTTATTGCATAGAAGTTGAGCAGAGCGCAGTGATTCTGGTTGTCATTCAGGTGCTCTCGGGAGGGAAGAAAGAGAAGCAAACTTGAATTTGCAAATAAGTCTGCAGTTGGTGCTGAGAAATAAATGTTCTCCTGTTCAGAAAGAGGTGCTGGATCTGCTTCCAGCTCTGGGCTGAGGTTTGGGGAAACGAGGTGCAGCTCCTTAGGGTTTGCCAAGAGCTCCTTCAGCACAGAGTGTCAGAGCAGGAGCTGCCTGCCCAGCACCCAGAGCTGCGGAGCTGCTTCCTTCTGCTCCCAGATGTTTGCATTTCATAGGGACAGTGTTTCTAAACTGCAGATATCAAAGAGATTTTTGAGAGCCTGGTGACATAGATATGGGGCTGTCGGTGTGATGGTGCCTTCACCTGCAGAAGGCTGACACGTAAGTTCTAGCTGCTGAAGTCACGATATGGGATTATTTTCCATTTTCTGGGTGACCTTGGAGGTGGTGGTGGTGATTCCAGGGCTCTCTGGGGACGCTGGTGCAGAGAGATGTAGGGCTGAGGAACAGCTTTGCTGTCATAGAGGTAAATGGAGCAGTTGCTGGGTGCAGCCCAGTTAGTGTACTGGGAGTGCAGAGCTCTTTGGGGACGGGTTTGGTGGCTGGGAAGGAAGTGGGGAAGAGTGCATGGGGATGCTCAGCCCAGAAGCACGAGCTCATCCCTGCACGTCTCCCTGCAGCTCCCACCTTCTCTTCAACACTTTCTGTTATCCTGTTCCTTCTATTGGGAAAAACAGCCATTCCTTCTGGAGCACTGAATGCTTTGCTCTGCAGAGCAAAGGTTTTTAGAAGTAAATCCTTGGATTTCTTTTTGTGGGCTCAAAGAAGCAGCTCCTTGCTAACGCACACGCTGTGTCGCTGTGCACTGCAGGGCGGTGGCACTGTGTGGCATTGGGGGGCTCTTCCAACCCCATGGATTCTGTTCCTTTCCCCATTGACTTATCTACATGATGGTAAGGGGTGGCAGGTGCAGGAGCAGCTCCGGCCCCGTCTGCTCTGTGCGTTTTGTTGCAGTTTGAGGTGCAGCTGAAGCATTGCTCATTGCATGGGTTGAGCTGTGCTGCCGGGCGGGACCTCACTGCCCTCTGATGGAAATGAGTAAATCCAATTACTGGTAATGTCTGATGTCAATTAAGAGGAAAGGATTGAATTCAGTAGCACTATGAGTGTTGTAGCTCAGCAAAATGGAGGATGCAGCTGTTGCAAAGGTTGGGTGTTCAGCAGTTGCTTGAGCACTTGCAGCTGTGGGGGGGGCCCAGCAGAGCTGCCTATGGAAGCCGAGGAAGCAGAATGGTGCGGTTCTTAGCGGCTGGAAGTCCAGCCAGAGCATTGCATGGGCCTTCCTGCACTTTGAGATTCGCCTTATTTAAAAACACTGAGGGGTTCTCATATAGAGAAGCAGCACCACGTGCCTTTGTGTGCCCCTGCGTGCATGCACACACTTATCGGTGCACAGATGCACAGTGCTCCCTGGGTGGGCTGCGTGCAGCTGCTCCTGCAGGACCAGCAGTGCAAGCACTGCTTTCCCCATTTCTCCCCACAGATGCACATCTGTTTGCAGCAGTTTGTACTCCTGCATGGCTCCGGGAGCTGAGGCGCTGTGCTTTTCTGTGAAACCACTGCATCTGCCAACACCTGAGCAGAACTGGTGAACCTTTACCCGCCTGTAAAACCCAAATGCTTTGCAGTGTGACTTTGTCATCAGGTTTTCAGATCACGTTTTTGTGCTTTTGGCTCCTGCTCCATCGCTGCAGCAAAGCTCTCACATGTATTAGTGACAGGACGAGGGGGAATGCTTTGAATTACTTCTTCTCTGAAACCTTTTTGTTTTTGTTACACAAGTCACAGTGCTGGGAGTTCTTCAGAGTGTGGCATTTGCATGTTCAGAGCGCTGCTATGTTCTCCTGTAACTGGAAAGCTCGGCGTAGCAAATGTTTACATTCGCCTTCTGATGTCACATTTGTTGCAATATGCCATGCATTCTCCTTCTGGTGTCTCGTTGGTTGCAATATTCCATGCATTCTCCTGGTGTCACATTGGTTGCAGTATGCCATACATTCTCCTTCTGCTGTCTCATTGGTTGCAGTATGCCATGCATTCTCCTGCTGTCTCAATTGGTTGCAATATGCCATGCATTGTCCTTCTGGTGTCTCGTTGGTTGCAATATGCCATGCATTGTCCTTCTGGTGTCTCGTTGGTTGCAATATGCCATGCATTCTCCTGGTGTCACATTGGTTGCAGTATGCCATGCATTCTCCTTCTGATGTCATTGGTTGCAGTATGCCATGCATTCTGCTGCTGTCATGTTGGTTGCAGCATGCCGTGCGCTTCCTGCATTGCGTGGCTCTGTGCAATGGATCCCTCCTGCTTTGTAACAGCTGCTGACGTGAGCACTTGCTCATAATTTATTTAAGTAGCGGAGCAGCTGTCTCGCTGCAAACTCCCATTAATAAGCTTCAAAGTTTGCCTGTATAAATAGAATGATTTCAGCACTAACAGGTTCCTCCACCGTCTCCTGCACTGCCGTGCAGAGCCGGGCTGCATTCAGTGCAGTGCTCCATGGTCAGTGGCGAGCAGAACAGAGAGATGTGTGAACAGCACACAGCTGATCATGGGCATGCAGTGCAGGGAGAGAAACTGTGCAGGAGTAACAGTGCATGGACACCAACCCATTGCATGGGCTGCACTGCATGCAGGGAGCAAAGCTGCTGCAGGAGGAGCAGTGCATGGATGCTGACCCACTGCAGGGTTTGCACTGTGCAGGAGCTGCGCTGCATGCAGGGTGCAGAGCTGCTGCAGGAGGAGCAGTGCATGGACGCCAACCCATTGCAGGGGCTGCGCTGCATGCAGGGAGCAGAGCTGCTGCAGGAGGAGCAGTGCATGCATGCTGACCCACTGCAGAGACTGCGCTGCATCGCTCTGCAAAGGGAATGCGTCCTCCCCTGCCACAATGGGAGTGATCCACAGTACTATGGTAATCGGAAGCCTGCTCATAACCCATTGCGTGTAATGTGCTGCTGTTGGACTGCCTGTACAGCCTGCCCAGTTAATAAGAATAAGAGAAATTAAAGAGCGGCTGTAGTGGTATTAATTAGCGAGATGGATGTCTGCGCTCTGTAATGCAGCCTGACAGCAGTGCTTAGGGCTGCTTACCCATGCATCGCTTTTCCTTTGGTGGTTTCATCCTTCGGTCATTTTCTGGAACACATAGCAGCTGTCCTGCCTGTAAAGGCACATAGATTAATTAGTAGATTGATATTAAAAGACCTCTGAGGTCACCCAGCCCCAGCGCCCACCTCACAGTGGGATCTCCCACCGCAGTGCTCGGGGTCCCGCGGTGCAGCGAGGAGCACTCTGCTGCTTTGCATTGCTGTGATAGAACTGCATTTCTGGAAGTGTGTGCAGCGCACTGGGTGCAAATGGAAGGGAAGCATGAGTGCAGCTGCAATGAGAGAGGGTAGAGGGCAGCAATGCCCGCGGATGGGGGCGACATCCAGAGGGACAGCGCTGCAAGAGGAAACAGAACGTGGAGAGATCTCCACTGTGCTCTGCACTGCACTGCGCCTGCGTACAACCGCCATCGGGTTCGGTAAAGCTGCAGGAGGAGCGCTTGGGCTACGGTGGTTCTGGCAGTGAGCTTGCAAGGCTGAATTTGTGCTTCAGTCTGGAGGTGCATGCACACGTGGGTTTGCTTTTCTGCTGCCTGCTGTCCCCAGGTGTTGTAAAACAGCGAGCAGCACCTGGGGAGCATCACCTGCACCATGTGCATTGCTGTGCATCATAGTGAGCATCTCCTGCACTGTGTGCATTGCTCTGCATCACAGGGAGCATCACCTGCACCGTGTGCATTGCTGTGCATCATAGTGAGTGTCTCCTGCACTGTGTGGTTCCGAGGGGCTGAGTGAGGATCCGTGGGGCTGAGCATCGATCTGTGGAATTGAGCATCGATCCGTGGGGCTGAGCGGCGATCTGTGGGGCTGAGCATGAATCCATGGGGCTGAGCAGTGGTCTATGGATCTGAGCGTGGCTCCGTGGCGCTGACCCGGCTCACGTCGGCTGCTGCTCCCGCTGCTGGAATGCCGCTCCGCGGGGCAGCGCTCCGTCCGCCGCCGCCGGGCAGTGTCACACCGCTTCCCCCCGTTCTTGCCGCAGATTTCCCGGCATGCGCGCCGAGCGCCGACCCGCCCTTATTTTCCTGCGTTAAAAAGTGCTTTGTCAGAGAAAACCACGCGAGCGGCGGGAGGCGCTGCGCCGGAGCTGTGTGCGGACGGGATGGAGCGGGGACGTCGCGCTGCCGGCGCTGTGCCGGGCGGTAACGCGCGCTGCCGGGCGCTGCTGCAGGTGCGCCGGGCGGGGACTGCGCGGCTCTGCATTGCACGGCTCTGCTCTGCCCTGCACTGTTCGCTGTTCTGCTGTGCTTCGTGCCGTGGGTTTGTATGGGGGGGCTGCTGGGGCTGGGGGGCTGCCAGCATCGCGGGGAGCTGCTGGGGTCTGGGGGACACCACTCGGACTAGGAGGGCTGCTGAGACATAGGGGATCTTGGGGGGCACTGTTGAGACTTAGGGGGCACCGCTGGGGCCAAGAGGGCTGTTTGGACTTGGGGGGCACTGCTGAGAGCTGGGGGACTGCTGGGGTCAGGAGGGCACTGCTGAGACTTGAGGGGCACTGGTGATGCCTGGGGAGCTGCTGAAGCTTGGGGGGGCTTTGGTGGTACCAAAGAGCACTGCTGGGTCCTGGGGGTCACCAGTGGGACCTGGTGGGCTGCTGCGACTTGGGGGGCTGCTGGAGTCAGAGGGGACGCTGCTGGGATTTAGGGGGCACCTCTGGGACCTGGGGGGCTCTGCTGGGACCTTTGTGGGGCTTTATGCACTGCGGGGCTTCGCTCTGTCATTGATTTTGAATGGAAACCTGGCAGCTGGGGGCGGTGAGGCGTGCGGGGCGGGGCGGGCGGCTCTCAGCCCATTCGGAGCGGTGCACGCTGCTCTCGGGAGTTGTAGCAGTGTCTCGCACCGTTTGCAGCGAGGGGAGGAGCGGACCGGGCCGGGCTCGGTGCTGTTTGCACTCCCGCGAGCGGTGCTTCGTGCAGACCGTTGTATAAGCGGGGCTGACTCGTGCGGAGCGCTGGCGGTGTTGCACCGCACGGGGACCCACCCGTGTGCACAGCACCGGGCAGCGCTGCGGGGCGGCCGTGCACGGCGTGCGGAACTTCGGGAACGCGCAGATCATAGTGTTCTCTGAGCGATTTGCTCCTCTTTCTGCATGCACGTGGAGGTCCTTTGCAGGTAGCGTGTAACGGCGTGGTGTTGTTCCCCGGCTGCATCACTGCTACCACCCCTTGCTGACAGCCGTCAGTGGGCTGCTCCCATCCATTGCACTGTGTTTCCTCAGCGTCAGCTGCATCAGCACCGAGTGCTGAGTCACCGCTGCTCAGCCCTCCCACCCTGTGTGCATCTGCATCACTCCATGGCTGCAGCTCTGCTGTGGCCACATGGTGCCTGCCTGCCTGCTTGCTCCCTGCCTGCCTGCTTGCTCCCTGCCTGCCTGCTTGCTCCCTGCCTGCCTGCTTGCTCCCTGCCTGCCTGCCTGCTTGCTCCCTGCCTGCCTGCCTGCTTGCTCCCTGCCTGCCTGCCTGCTTGCTCCCTGCACTGCTTTGGTCCCATCCCATTGACAATACAGTGTCATCCATCTCCCTGCTCCTGGTAGTGGGACCAGCTTAGAGCAGCTGTGGCCGCATGCATGGTGCTGCTTTGCACTCCTGCATCCCTGCACAGAAAGGCGCAAGTCCCCTTGCAGCTCCTGCACATTGCACACACAGGTTTGGGGGTATTTTGTGGCTCTTTGTGATCAATTAGTATAAGAGCATTTTAAAGTTGGTTGGTTTGACTGTTTGTTACCGAAGCTGTGTTGTTAATGTAATGCAAAGTGATCTGCTGTTGCTGTGCAAACGCTTTGAGCTGCGCTCAGAGTTACGCTGTTGCCTCGGTCGTACTGCAAAGCGCTGCAGAAAAAGTTATTCTGTGAATTCCAGAAAATCTTACAGAGCAGCGTAATGTCCCCACGCAGCCCTTCCCTGTAACAGCAGGAGCTGAATTCGGTTCTGAGATCGGAGCTTTCCCTGCAGCATCCCATGCAGCTGAGTGCACACTGTGCCCATGGGGCTGTGCTGGGTGACACCGGGGCCTCTGCAGTGTCTCCTTCTGATAAATTTGGGGCGTTCTGCTCGGTGTTGGTGCTGTGACTTCCTCCGTGTGGCAGTGCTCTTTTGGAATCTCCAGTCCTTAGACCTACGTGGCTCCCGCTGTTTGTTTGGGGCTCAGACTCACCTTGCTTTCTTCCTGACCTCACAGCTGCCCAGGCATGCTTGCAGCGGGGGCCATCCCGGTGCTTGTTGCATGCACACACCCAGCAGTGCTCAGAGCAGCACTGTGTGTGGCAAAAAGTTACAGGAAGTGGTCCACAGTTTCCCATTACATGAATGTGCTGGAAGCCCAAATGCAGAATGAGCTCTTGGGGCTGCAGGTAACGCAGCAGTTTGCATCCCAACTCGTGCTGGGCACTGCCGGAGCTTCCCTTCCCAGAGCACTGTGCACTACAGGGGCCTGATTCTGCTTCTGCTCTCTGACCAACAGTGTAGCTGGGCTGCTTTCTGCTTCCAACCCGCATCAGCCCCAAGTGCCCCAGTGTCCCTATCGATGCGCACAGCCGTTGTTTCTAATCCAGCCAGCTGATCGATGGAGAGCAGCGTGCAATTAATTGTGTGCTTCTCTGCACTGTGCCCGCTCCCATTGATCTGGGTGGGTTTGTGGCTCGCTAGCTGCAGCCCAGGAGAGGCTGTGACAGCAGCGTCCTGTTCCCGCCTGCCTGCCTGCTTTGTAGCCCAGCAGATAGCTTTAAAGGGAAGCAGTTTCAGAGAGTGTTGCACTTCTTCGTTGCGGGGCTCCTTTGGCCATGGGGCTCAAGGAGAAGCTGCGTCTGCCTGACCTGTCCGCTGCCATGTTCTACTTGTGCTGTTTTGGTTCTCATGCAGATGGAGGGAGCGAGGAGCCGCCAGACCGAAGACAGGCAAGTGTAGACGCCCGGCAGAGCCGATCTGGGCAAGGTAATGGCTGCTGCTGCTCTCCGTCGGGGCCTCGCTTCTCCGTGCGCTGCTCTGTGTCCGTCTGTTTCTCGCAGCCCATGTGATCGTCTGCAGCCGTTGCAACCCCTGCAGCTGCAAACCCGCTGTGACCCCCAGAACTGTTCGGAGTTTGCAGGAGCTCGTGTCGCTTTGCAGCGCGGCTGCACCGCGTCTCCGCGTGCAGGATGAGCTCTGTGCCACTGCTCGGAGCCCCGCGCTGCAGCACCGCCGCTGTGCAGTGTCAGCAGCCAAAACCGCTTTGCTAACGTAGGAGCTGTTCTGCTGTCGTCTTGAAGTGTTGCATCTGGAAACAGAGCTGTCAGCCCCCTCGTTCCTTTCCAGTGCTAACTGTGGGAGCTCAGCAATAGCTTGCATGCAGCAGCGTTGGCTCTGTCGTCGTGGTAGAGTACAGCAGGAGTGGTTCTTTTGCAGCGCACGGAGCTGCCTCTTCCTTCTCTGTTGCTGTGTGCGATGTTCTCCTGTTTGTTTGGGCTGTGTTGGTGCAGATTCGGGGCACGGAACCCGCTTGGCTTTGTTTTGTGGTTTTTTTTTTTTTGCAGTTTTTTCCTTGTCAAAGAGTGCCCATCCCGGTGGTGCCTGCCCTGAGGCCATGTTGGATGCGTGCCCTGGTGTTTACAGGAAGGTGTGGAGCAGCGTGGCTCCTGCCATGCACGGATGCTCTCAGCCCAGTTCTGCAGCACGGTGCTCACAGGATGGGCTGAGGGCTCTGGCTGTGCAGGAATGAACCCTCCAAGTGGAGTGGGAGCTCATCTTCCCTCTGGGTGTGCTTCCACGTGGCTGTGTGCAGCACCCAGCTCTTGCACGAGTGGTCCTTAATGTTGTGACCGTTCCTTCATTCCCATTTCTCAGTTTCCCTTCGCTTTAGGCAAACACCAGTGCTTGGGCAGAGCTCTGGGTGTGCTGATGCCACACTGGCACCAACACCATTCGCCCTCCCAGTGCTGGCGGGTGGTTGGGAATGGGCTGTGCAGTGAGCAGAGCTGCTGAGCTCACCGCGACCCCAGCAACACGCTGTGCAAAATTAAAGCTGGGGATAAATGATGCTCCACTCGCCCTTAAAGGGACGTGCTCGACAGGAGCGTTCCTCTGCGTGCTTCGTTAAAGCAGCATGAAACGAATAGAAAAGCATTGGTGTCCAGCTCAGTTTGTGGCTGTAAGGACAATCTGTAAGGAATAAAACAATCAAACCAATGTACCTGAGTGTTTGGCGAGGAGGAGAGCAGATGTCATGGTGCTGAGCTGTGGGCAGTGGGCACTGAGAGCTGAAGGCCCCTCTGGGAGTGCTGTGTGTGTAATCTCGTTACGCTTTTGATGATGGCGTTTTCAGTTGTTTTGTGTTGGGCTCTGCATGCATCCCATGTCGGCCGGGCAGAGCTGGCGTCTGCCCGGCCGAAATGGGATGCATGCAGAGCTGGGGCGGCCGCTAATACCAAAAAATCAGAGGGCTTTTGGTTTGTTGGGGTTAAATTCAAACCGAATGCAAGTGAGAAAAACCCAAATAAATAGTTCACAGTGCTGCTGTTTGCAATCCGAAGAGCAGCGCTGGGATGCTGTTGGAGAAATACAGTTATTTCTTTGCGGGAAGGGCCACATCTGGGGGAGGTGAACCCAAACCCGTGGAGCCTTCCCCTCGTCAGCGTGCTCTCTCTTTGTGTCCCTCCCAGGCACCTCCACAGAGAACGACTGTGCTTTCGAAGCAGACTACGCCATCCCGCCGCTCCCCGTGACCGAAGGTATGCAGCAGTTTCGGATTATGGAGGGCATGTCCCGCTCCCTTCCATCCTCCCCCTTACTCACACATCAGTCTATCAGTGTTCGGCTCCAACCCGTGAAGAAGTTGCCTGGTAAGGACTTTAAATAACGTTCGGTGGGGGCTTTTTCGGTCCGTCGGTGCAAAATGTGTAAGAAAGCGTTGGTTACGCACAATGGGAGCGTTCCCAGCAGTTGTAAAAGAGCGTTATGCTGAAAGTTTGGAGGCTGGGAGAGTGCATCAGGAAAATGATGATGATACTGTGCGGCAGAGGGATCTTTGTAGAGGGTTTGTTTATGCTGTTGCACTGTTTTATTTGACTGATCTCCTGGGTTTGGCTTGGAACACCTAATGATATAAAAGCAGGTGGGTTTCCCAAAGCAGCTGGTGTTTAGCAGCCATTGAAAAGCCCAACGTAATCCTACTGGTTGGAGCTTTGGGACACTTGCTTCTTACTTAAAATTGGACATTCCTCTGTGCCCATCTTTAAATCAACCGGTCAGGGTGTTGTATTATACCGAGGGAACCCTCCAGACCGATTTTTAGCCAAAATCCTTGAGTCTGTGCTTGCTGCAGTCTGGCCTGGTGTGCTTCATGCCCTGCTGTTCCTGCCCACTGGTGAAAGGAGAAATTGAAAAGGGCTCAGTGCTCGCGCTGAGGATGGGCTGCGTGGCCGTGGGGGACGGGGAGAGGTGTCCTCTGTCAGTGTGTTTCCTTCTGCTGTTGTAGTGACTTGTGGCCCAAGTCATGCCCATGTCCCATGGATGGTTCGGCCCCAGTTGCCATCTCACAGTGGCTGCTCTCTTGCCAGCGCGTCATTCTCCTTGTAGAGCTTCATAGGACCATGGAACCCTTAGAGATGGAGGGGACCTCTGAAGGCATCCAGCCCAACCCCACTTCTGTGCTGACGGTGCTGTTCTCTGCGGAGTGCAGTGGGAGATAATGCTGTGGCCATGAGTGGGGATAGGAGGTAGAGCGATGGTTTGGGTCAGTGCCCGTCTGGATGTGCATTCAGCAGAGAGAGAGCAGAAGCTGTGGAGTTACGTCTGCTCCCATGCTAGGTTCTGCTCACCCTGAAATTACACTCAGTGAAGCTTTTTATTTCCGTGAGACATTAGGGTTGTTAATGTGAAACACTTGACATGAGGTGGAAGCAGGCAGCTGGCGAGCCTGTAAACCTTGCAGGTTGCCTTCATGGCTTTGTCTTAGCAGCCAGCTCTTCCTTTGCAGCTGCGTCCTGGGGGGGACAGCCCCGTGCATCCCTTGGAGACCCGTTGGGAAGGTGGGTGCTTTGTCCTTGAGTGCTTTTCCACCCCTTTAAATACCCCATCCCAAGCAGAGCCAGCAGAGCCTCACACTCCGCTTTCACACGTACTCATCTTCACATCTTGATGTTTGCAGTGGAGCTCCAACCCACTTGAAATTCAAAGCGTGTGTCCGTGCGTCGCTGGATTAGCGTGATTTTTGTAATTATTAGTTTAATTTACTGTTGGTATGGCGAAAGGGAGGTGTTTATTTTGCATCCTCGTGCAGTCATTAGAGGAATTTGTTTGCTTTCATTGAGGTAATGTGTAAAGGAGCTGGAGAAGCAGCGTTGTTCCGCTGGTTGTTATTTGTAGCATTTATCTCCTCACCCATTTCTTAACTTCCTCATATTTATTACCCATCTGAGAGCTCCCTAACGCTGAGCATTCCTGCAGCTGCAGGCAAAGAGGAGAGAAAATCGTTGAGGAATTATCCAATTGTTTCGTGCTCTGTGCAACAAACCCATTCATGTCATCGTGTCCATATCTGTGCAGTGCTTGGACAGTGGGATGGTGCCCTTCATGGCATAGGACGCTGTGTTGGCTCTGTGTATTCTTCCCCTGGAGATGTAGGACCATGTGCAATGAGGCACGGCTGTGCCACGCTCCTGTTTTGTGCTTTCTGCAGTTCTCCAGGGCTGGAAGTGGAGGGTTTGGTTCCCAATTTGAGGGCTGTAGTGCTGCAGGTGCCTCTGGGGTTGAATGCACATTCCCCCATAAGAAGAGCAGCTTTGTCAGTGCCAACAGGGCAGGAATGCAGCTGCGGGGGTTGGCCCTCTCCATGGGCATCACCAGCATCCTTTAATTAGGGTCTTAATGTAACCCTTTAGAACGGGAGATAAGGCTGTATAGCACGGAGAAGCTTGCCCATAAGATACAACAGCACTATCTGTTTATTTTGATGTCATCTCCCAAAGCAGTGGATCTGCTGATTGGTGCACAGGTCAGCGTTCCATCCATGGCACAGGGATGATTTCCACTTTGGGTTGAAAACCATCCCGTGGTGCCATGATTTCCTCAGCAGAGGGCTGCCTTGCTCGCTGGCAGCCTGCTCCCTCAGTTTGCTGTATGTATCAGCCTGGTGCGGGGCCGGTAAATATTCAGTGTGGTTGCAATTTCCCCTCCGCTGCATTAATGAAAACCTAAGGTTGTCATTGTGCTAAGGGGTGCAGTAACAGTGAGTGTCACTAGAGTGCTCTGCCCCCCTCCTGCATTCATAGCAGTGGGGCAGCAGTGGCTGAGGATGCTTCGGAGCAGTGCATGCCACCTCTGTTGCTGCATTTGTTCTGTTTATTAGGAAGCCCAATGGGAAGCGTGTCTGAGAAAACAGGGAAATAGCAATAAAGCACAAAAGAACCCCAAAACAGTGCTTGCAGCCCAGGTGAGCGTGCTGGAGGCACCGTTCTGGTTTGCGCACAGGCGCGTTGGCAGTTGGAATTTGCCGTGATTGATGCGCAGCACTGTTACACATCACCACACGGTGCAAACGGGGCAATGCATCGCACCCCCCGGAGAAAGCATCGCTGTGCAGGGGCTGCTGCAGAGATGGACGTGTTGGGTGCTGTCCTGAGCCCCACCCCTGGGGGAAGATGTGCCATTCCCATTTGCACATGTGGGGTTATTTTTATTCCTCGCCATCCTGGGCTATTTTGAATGTTTCTGTTGGGTAACAGGTTGCAAACTTAATTCTTTCTGAGTGGGAGCGTTTCTAAAGGCTTTAAATAGCGCTTGCTGAGCAGGGCCTTCAGAGGGACCTGTCAGCAGCTCCTGTGCTTGCAGTGTGCTGTCTGTGCACGCATCAGTTGAAACACATTGACAACAGCATAAAATAATGCGCTTTTCCCCTGGTAGTGCAAGATAACGTGTTTTTCCCTCGGGTGGCAGTGTAAAGTAGTGTGTTTTTCCCCGCTGTGCTGCAGCACAGGGTCTAAACCTTGGCTGTGCCTTAGCTCTCTATGGCAGCTGTGCACTGAGCTGCCTTTCAGTGCACCCATGCACCCGGGGATGCTCTGTCCCCGGCACAGTGCTGGTGCTGCAGGTTGGTGCATCGCGGCGCTCCTCGGGTGGGTGCAGGCCTTCCTTTGGGGCACCATCAGCTCAGTGCCATTCCCTTTGTCATTTCTCCAAGCGTTCTGCTCGGAAAGCACCACAAAACCACCTCGCTCCGCTGTGATCTGTGCAAGGCTCCCCACGCACGCACCTCCCGCTCCCAGCTGAACAATGCCGGTTGCAAAGCGAGGAGAAGGGGACGCTGCGGCTTTAAAGCATCCGAGGGCCGACAGCCTCTTGGTATAAATTGTTCCCAGAATCCATGTCACAGCTCCTTATATGGGGCTGCTTTTTTTCTCTCCGTTGCCATGCCAACCGCAGCACTGCACCATTCATCGGCTCTGGTCCTGGGCTGCATCGCTGCCCCTCGGCTCACTCCAAAACGTTCCGGGAGCGTCGGTGCTGTGCCATCATTGAACTGTTCTTCCCACAATTTGCTCAGAAAGGGCAAATTAAATGCCGGCAGAGCGAGAAACGGCGTAGAAATCCTTCTGCTTTCCCCCAAGGGAGGGATGTAGTCTACGTTCGCTGCAGCATTCTGGAAGGAAGGAAGGAAGGACTCTTCAATAGCGAGAGGATTAATGAAGAGGGGGAGCTGTGTCTCTGAGCGCTCCCGAAACCATCGCGGGGACCGCTCCGTGGGCCAGGACACAGAGGTGACGTGTGTTGGGGGGCGGCTGGTGGGCACTGAGCTGCTATGGGCAGCGGGAGCCGTCACCAGCACCGCAGCCCTGGGCTGACGGCACGGAGCTGCGCGGGGCTGGGTGGAGGGTATGGGCTGCAGTCCAGGTTGTGGCTCTGATCTGTGGGGCTGGGCTGTGACTCTGTTCTGTGGGTCCAGGCTACAGGTCTGGGCTGGGGGTCCAGGCTGGGGGACTGATCTATGAGTCCAGGCTGTGAGTCTGGGCTGGGGGTCTGATCTGTGGGTCCAGGCTATGTGTCTGGGCTACGGATCTGATGTGCAGGTCCAGGTTGTGTGTCCGGGCTGCAGGTCTGGGCTGTGTATCTGGTCTGTGGGTCTGATCTGTGGATCTGGACTGGGATCCGGACTGTGTGTCTGCTCTGTGGGTCCAGGCTGCAGGCTCGAGGCTGCTCTGTGGCATCAGGACCCGCTGCTCTCCTGCTGCAGCGTTGCATAGTTGTGGGTGCTGGAGAGAGAAAACAAAGCCCTGTGAGTATCAGCACTGCTCTCTTGCATGCACTTGCATTGAAATTGTGGGAGGCTTTGCTTGGCCTCCTTTAGCACTGCAGAAAATTGATAGAGAATAAGAGGGCTGAGTGCTTGGAGCTGGCTTGGAAGCCATTAGGTGGCTTGTAGTGTAAGGGCAGGTTTTGCTGCTTTGGGTGTTTTTCTTTTGGTGGTTGCAATAGTTTTACATAACCCTGAGCTCGTCTCCTGCTCAGAGAGGTAAGAGCGATTGCATGTACAAAACGTGAAACGAATGTGCACTGAGAAGCATTCCACTTTCTCAGCATTGCTGAAGTAGAACAGATCTACTGAGGAGAGGGCTGAAAAATAATCCACCGGGGACATCAAGGATGGTATTTTTGGTTTTAGAGCAACGGCACTGAGATGAGGAGGTGTTTAATTGGTGCTGCTGGGAAGAGCACCGGTACGGCAGTAATCATTTGCAAGGTGTGGTGGTGCTGGTGCTGCACTTGTGTGCAGGGTGCTGTGCTTGCTGTCATTCTGGGTCTTTTGGTACCATACCGATTGCAGTGCGGTCATGTTTTTGCTGTTGCTGTCTGTAGCTGTCGCTCTGGCAGCGTGGTATGGGTCGGGAAGGGGTGCGGTTATGTTGGAGTGGGGGTGGGATGGAGGCCTGCTCCTGGCAAGCCCGGCAGCGTTGGATGCCGCCTGCTTCAGGATGCCACCTTTATCAAGATGCATCATTCACTTTCCATTTAATTTTCCCTAATCCATTGCCATCCACGGCAGTCTGGAGGCTTAACACAATCCGGAACCTTACATAATGTCAGAAGGGAGAACTGAATTGCGTCTCAAAAAGAGAGGCAGAAGATGTGCGTGCAGTATCTACTTGTGATTTCGGCCCCTGTGTTCTCATCCTGCCCTGTACCCCAACCCGGGGTGGCACATGCTGGGCTGGGAGCTCCTCTTGTGTCAGCTCCCACTGTTCTTCCGTAGGAATCCATCCCTCACGTGTGGACTCGCGATACGCTATAGCAGGGACACAGTTTGGTGGGAGCCAGCTGGGCGTGCACAGCTGGAATGGGCATGGGAATGCACTGCGTATGAAGGGAATGGTGAAAATCACAAAGCAGTGTTAGCACGTGTTTTCCAAGACGAGAGCCACGTTCTGCCTGCTTTTCATGTGCCACCACCTCCCGTGTTAGAGCAGAAGTCAAAGTGGGGCTGTGCGCAAAGCCCCGCATTCCCTGCCCATGTACCTGCCAGGCCTTCCTGGTTCGCTCTTCCTTTCCTGGCTGAGAGATGTGTGCAGCACATGGGTAATGCCATTGCGGTGCCACAGCTGGGGAGGGAGCGGGTGGCTTTTGGTTCCGGGTGTTTTGTCTATGGCTGAACTAAGGGGGAAGGCCGGAGGTTGGTGCTCGGTGCAGTAACATTTAACACACCCGTCACCCCGAGCTGCTCACACCCATGCTGTACAAAATGGAGCATCTGTCATCACTGAGCTTCTGCTGGGTGGGAATGTCCAGGCATAGCGATGAGGTTCCTCTGGCCAGAGGAGGTGCTATGGGGAGCGGGGATGTGGGGTTACACCAGAGGAGGTGATATGGGAAGCAGGAAAGTGGGGTTACACTGGAGGAGGTGCTGTGGGGAGCAGGGATGTGGGGTTGGACTGGAGGAGGTGCTGTGGGGAGCAGGGATGTGGGGTTACACTGGTGGAGGTGCTGTGGGGAGCAGGGATGTGGGGTTGGCTGGAGTAGGTGTTATGGGAGCAGGGATGTGGGGTTGGACTGGAGGAGGTGTTATAGGGAGCAGGGATGTGGGGTTGGACTGGAGAAGGTGCTGTGGGGAGCAGGGATGTGGGGTTACACTGGAGGAGGTGCTGTGGGGATGTGGAATTGGACCAGTCTGCCCACTCCCCCCACTCCCACAGTGCTCCCCAGCAGGCATGGGGTGCATCATGCACTGCTCCTTGCGAGCAGAGGGCCTCAGAGCATGGCTTTGGGAGCAGCCTGTCCCCAGCTGGGCTGGGTGCTTCCACAGCCTTTCTGCTGTGTCACAGCCGTTGTGTGAGCTCAGCCTGTGCCCTGCACAGTCACCCTGGGCTGTTTGTTGGGGGTGTTTGCTCCGAGATCGATCGCTGCTTCTGTGAAGTGATGGGGGCTGGTTGCCTCCCACCAGGGCTGCGCTGCGGGGTTGGCACTGCAGCAGTTGATCATAGAATCATAGAATGGCTTGGGTCGGAAGGGACCCCAAGGATCATCAAGTTCCAACCCCCCTGCCACAGGCAGGGCCACCAACCTCCAGATCAGAGATAGACCAGGTTGCCCTGCTGAACGAGCCCAGCTCCCTCAGCCTGTCTGCTTAGGGGAGGTGCTCCAGATCTCTGATCATCTTCGTGGCCCTCCTCTGGACCCTCTCCAACAGCTCCACATCTTTCCTGTGTTGGGAGCCCCAGACCTGGACATGGTACTCCAGATGGGACCTCATGAAGGCAGAGCAGAGAGGTATGATCCCCTCCCTGTCCCTGCTGGCCTCCCCTCCTCTGCCGGAGCCCAGGACACCATTGGCCTTCCGAGCTGTAGGAGCACGCTGCTGGCTCATGGTCAGTTTGTCACCCACCAGGACCCCCAGGTCCTTCTCTGCTGGGCTGCTCTCAAGGAGTTCTTCTCCCAGTCTGTATACATATCTGGGGTTACTCCGTCCCCAGTGCAACACTTTGCACTTCGCTACGTTGAACCTCACAAGGTTCACATGGGCCCATCTTCCGAGTTTGTTGAAGTCCCTCTGGATGGCTTCACTTCTAATGTGTCAACCTCACCACTCAGCTCGGGGTCATTGGCAATGTGACGCCATGTGCCACAGCTCTCTGCCCATTTGTGTGCTGGGTTTGTATCTCACAGTCCTGACCGCTGTCCAGATGGGCTGAGCTGGGAGCAGAGGTGGATCCATGGCTCTGCACAGCCGCTTCGGTTCCTGCTCTGTGGTGGCTCCCACTGCTCGTGCTGTTGTGTAGTTCTGTCCCCAGATCCGTGACTGCGTTAACCACATGCGTTCAGAACCACAGAGCGTCCTGGGTCGGAAGGGACCCATAGGGCTCAGAGCGGTACCGAGGATGTCTTTGTCCCCATGTTCCCGTATATCTGCGTACCTCTGTGCCATAAACCTTTGGCAAACGGTCCGTGCACCTCAGAATAGGAAATAGTGTAATCTGTCCCTCTCCTGTGCGCTCAGCCAAGAAATAGCGCCGTGCTTGTTACCAGGATGCGGCTCGTGATGGGTTTCTCGAAGCAGATGATGTGTGTGCATGCGTTTTGAAACCAGCTGCTTTCTTATTTCGGTGTCAGCTTTTTTAGTACTTGAAAGAAGCGGCCCTAAAATATCAGCTCGTTGCTGAACTGCGGCACAGCCGCCCTCGGTGCTGCCACGCTCCGCATGGAGATGGGCAGCGAAGATGATGCGTCCCACAGCGAAATGGGATGGGAAAACAACAACTCCAATGAATCTGACGTAGTACTTTGACCAGAGAGGGGGAAGGAGGGATCCTGATTTTGTAGTCATAGAATAGATGGAACGGACCTTTAAGGGTCTTTTGGTGCAGCTGCCCTGCACTGAGCGGGGACACCCACAGCTCTGAGTCCCCCCCAACCTGACCTTGGGGTCCGCATGGATGGGCCTCCCCCCACCTCTCTGGGCAAGATTCACAACATTGACTCGTTTATGTACCTTTGTCTTTATTAAACCAGATGTTTAGGCTCTCAAAACACGTCATGTTGTAACCAAGTGCTGCTTGACATGGCCTGGGGATGTTCCCTGCAGAAATGCTCGTGTCTCTTGGGATCCACAGGGTCTGCTCCGTGTTCATCCCCATACGGAGGGGGCAGGGGCTGCTGGTAGCTGCCTGTTGTCCCTGTAGCCCACTGGTGGTCAGTTCTAAATGTGGTTGTTTCTTATCATAGAGCCATGCAATCGTTAGGATTGGAGAAGACCTGTGAGATCATCCATTCCAGCTGCCAGCCCATCCCCACTGTGCCCACCCTCCTCCATCCGCCCAATCTGAGCTGCAGGATCGTGTTCCTGACTCAGTCAGGTTGTACAGGCAGAGGCGTGCAAGTGGGATTGGAGTTTGGGGAGGGATTAGAGCATTCCTCAAAGCTTTTCTTCACGCAGGAGTGGGGATGCAGCTCGGTGCATGGGGCTGCTCCGGAGCAGACAGATTCCGGCCGCCCCCGTCACACGCAGGCAGGTTGCATAAGGGGATGAGAATAACTCCACGTTGTCTTCTAGTAAAGGGATTGCTTTGCAGAACATATGGACTTGCTTTTGTCTTGTACCATATCTGTGAGAAGTTTCTCTTTGGGCAGAAGACATTAATGCATGTATAAATAGGTTATGTGCTGAAACGTGCTTGCTGATGGCCAGGTACCCAGCTCTGCTATGCAGTAACAGCCTAAACATTGCACGTTTGATTTATTTATCTTAGAATCATAGAATGGTTTGGGTTGGAAGGGACCTTTAAGGTCATCTTGTTCCAACTCCTCTGCTATAGTCAGGGATGCATTTATATGCCCACATTTAAAGTTGTGCTTTCATGTTTGCATCAAGCATGCTTATAGCATGCAGCGCGGTTATTGCAGATGCAAAGACAGATTGGCTTCAAGAAGAAATAAGGAACCTTTTCCTTCCCCAAATCTGCACCTGTAGGTGATTTATGATGGGCACTTCTGTGTGTTCTGATGGCTCAGTACTGGCAGTGCTGTGTTAGTGGTGGTTAAGTAGGCTGCGGAAGCCTGCAACACCCACCTTGATGTTTTCAGGTGGTGAGCAGCTATGGGGCTGGGTGCTATGGGTGACACCAGGACACTGTGCTGTGCATGGGGGGCAGCAGGAGTGCAGGAGCTGCTGACTTCATGGGGTGCTGGTGTTGGCTCAGAGTCCTGGGAGCTTCTGCATTGGATTTCGGTCTCTTTTCTGTGTTGGTAAACACCAAGGTGAGGAGCTTCGTTTTAGGGGTGGAACACTCCCTATAGCTGCTGCCAGCAAAGAAATGTGGATCCAAAATAGGTTCCTATCAGTTGCACAACTTTGTGTGCGTGCCACTGTAATTACAGGCCTGCCTTTATCAGCTGAACCAATGGCATTAGTTTTAGCATAGCAAAATTTGAATGACTGACACATACATAGTTGAATCACTTCACCTGTTCGCATACTTTCCCTTCATTGTAATTTCTGTCAGCCCGTCCGCTGTGCAGTTCTGTTTGGTGAGCAGCTGTGTGCTTCAGCATGGGGCTCTGTGGCCTTGGGATGGTCAGATATCTCCACCCCAACCTTGTCCGGCTGCAGCGACCCCACATGATGGCAGGGACATGCTGTGGGGATGAACTGGGGTTCATTTACGCTTTGCTCCCAGCCTTGGCCATGCCACATCTGTGCAAACACTTCAGTTTGGCTGTATAACTGGATGCCTACCTTTGATCATCCCTGGCTTGTCATAAGATATTTAAATAACGCATCAGTATTCATGCTTTCTCACGTTGCTGTCTAGAGCAGATAATTCCCTTTTGTTGTTGTTCTTTGGATCCCTTGCAGGACTTCTCTCTAAATTGGGGAGATATGGATTTGAAGGATGGACTGTTTGATGGATGAAGAACTGGTTGGCTTGTTGCGGCCAAAGAGGTGTGGCCAATGGTTCTATGTCCGGGTGGGGGCTGGTGTCCCCCAAGGGTCGGTCTTGGGACCGGTGCTCTTTAACATCTTCATCAGTGACATTGATGATGGAATCGAGTGCACCCTCAGCAGTGTGCAGACACCGAGCTGAGTGGTGCAGTCGATATATTGGAGGGAAGGGAAGCCATCCAGAGGGACCTGGACAGGCTGGAGAAGTGGGCCTGTGTGAACCTAATGAGGTTCAACAAG
>JANHGO010001681.1:0-33108 GCA_024606505.1 Aquila spilogaster
CTTTAACTCCCAGTTCTTTATATGATGTTATGATGTGGAATACCGATAACCAAAATTCATAAAGCCATGACAATTGTGCAATACTGGGTGGTCACAAATGTGTAAATCCAGGAAACAGTATTTTTTATCCTTTTTTTTTTTTTTTTTTTTAGTGTGATATCGGGTACGCATTTTTCCTCATTTAGCTAAGTTTTGAGCCACAGTTACCTGACAGTGTGTGAGGTCTTCTTCCTCCACTCAGAAATAGAGTTAATTGATTATTAGAAATATGATGATTTTTTTTCAAAAACATGTACGTATTATCCTTTCAGGAAGGAAGCTGCATTGGTGTACCCCTGGCATGTGTCCATTGCCTGGCAACGCTGTTGGATTTGAGCAGTTTACCAGAGCCTTTCCCCCATTGTCTTTCACTGATGCCTTATTATTTAGACTATATAACATCTTTTCCATTTTTTTCCCCCATGAATGTTTCAATATGGAATTGCTATCCATTTCTTGTCACCTTTTCACGCATTTTTCCCTTCAGCTGAGAAGCCTCCCATGCTATTTTATGTACGTACACAAAATTTGTTGGGCAAGACTGCTGCAGGCTTAGGAAGCACAGCAGAAAGTGCAGCAGGGTAGCTGAGAGTTTATTTTGGGAAGAAGATCAGTGTGCAGAAAAGCCTTTTCATGCTTATGTCCACAGGGCTTCATGTGTTGGTACTGAGTTTCACTTTAGGCTGCTGTTTTGTTATCATCATGAGACCGTCTGGGTTACCATGTGGCATTTTTATCTGCTTGCAAGATAAAATCCACGTGGTCACGCTGAGAACTGCAGAAGGCTAATAAAACTTTTAATGTAGTTTTGTTGAAAAGTAATCTTATCCGTCATATTAGAATCATATGTATCATAAAACTCAAGTGACAGCTTGTTTTCTTTCAAATTTGGCATGGAGGGGACTATTTGATATGTCTGTTGTTGTTGATCTTCAGTTACAAACCACTGCATTAATAGTGATTGATTCAAGGTGTCACATACAGGTCGATGCTGCAGATGGCATGAAATGATTAATCCAGGAACAGGGATAGGATATCACTTAATATAGAAAGTACATTATGGTTATTATGGGATGAAAAGAAGAGAATGGGACTGCATTTTACTTATTTACACAAACAAAATGATATGTATAGCATAACTGGTTTTGATTACGGCTCAGAGTGTTGGTGTTGGTCTTGTCTCGGTCTTCACATGTAATAACTAGGTTTATTCTTACAAATCTGTGATTGCAGTGAAATGCAGTGAGAGTCAATTGTATTCTTCTGTAATTAAAGAATTGGAGGACTGAGATTTTCTGCAGTGAGCAATTAAATAACTAGGCTATTCTTGATGATATTTATGTAACTCTTTAAAGTATCCACTTCCACAGCTTTCTTAGTTATTTACATTTTTCTCTTTCACTACATACCTGCTTAGAAAGTTTTCTCTAAAATTAATTTAAAAAAAGCTCAGAGTTGTTTCGTTTTTCTTATTTATTTTTAAAAAATTCATTTTATGATCACTGTGATGATTCTTATCATAGTTTTTTCTTACATTTTAGGAAACCATTTTGGTCATTCTCATCCAACTTCCCATTTTTTTTTGTCCTTTCAACTAAACATATTTCTTTCAACTTCTCCTAAATTATATCTTCAATTAGTTTTATTCTTTATTCTGTTCTCTGTTGCGTATGGAGGCATGTTACCTTTCTTAAAACATGCTTTTGAACAGTTAGAGAAACTGAAGTTTCAAGAGAACAGAGTATTTGGAACTGCATAGGGTTATTGACTTATATATTTTTTATTTTTTTTCCTTTGCTGTGAATCATTTTTTTCCCCAGACTGCTATATTTTACAGGAATTCTTCAATTTCAGTTTGTGCATTTGAATTGCTTTTTAAAGAATTTTTAATGTACATCATATTAGGAAGTTTCTACTTGCGTATTCACTGCATTCCTCTTCATGAATATCCAGCTTTCTTGTAATCCTTTCTTCTTTAGGTTATCTTCCCTCAATTCTCAACTAGCTAATTCTCTGAGTTTGTTCGAGTCTGTCTCTTTGAAGAGTTATCCTTATTTTACTGCTGCCACGACTTCCAAAATCAGTTCTTGCTCCTTCAATCCATTTATGCTGTTTCTTCCTGATTTTCAGTTAATTTAGAAAAAAAAAACAAAACAAAACAAAACAAAACAAAAAAAAAAAAAAACTCTTTAATTTCTCCTAAAACAAAAAATATTCCTAGATTTCTAGAGGGTACTCAACAGTTGTTTCCCATCATACTGTTTTATCAGTGTGAACACATAATAAAAATTTAATTTCTTTTAAGCAGCCAGTGTTGAATGAAGCAAGTACCATAAGTAAATCTCAAAGAACTGACTGTAGTGACTGCAACTGCAGACTGATAATATATGAGTCATATTGCTATAAGAGCCACGTAAGAGAGTCATAAATCCCATTCATTTAAAAAATAGAAGAATGGAGAAAACTTGAAGGAATTGTATCCCACAGATGGAGAAGCAAAACTGGGCACAAGAGAAAAGCCAGTACAATTATGTAAATTAGCAGTGCTTTTCTTTGAATTTGCACAATTGTGATTCAAACACTTGTATGTTCACTCATACCAGAGACTTCCAAAGGTTAACTTTAAAAGGTTGGCATAAAGGCATTCTGGGAAGAAACTGCAGAATCTGTCCAATTAGTAGAATAAGTGATACGTGATAACACATCTAATACAACTGAATATATTTTAAAAATAAATCAGCTATTGTTAAGTAATGTGGTAGATGCTGATTAGGCCAACTGGTAGGCAAGTAGTGAGCACTAGTTGAGCATTAGTGTATTAGATGGGCTAATAGAACATTTCAAATGGAATGGGACATCTTTGAGTGAAAATACTGGCCAATACACTGATGGAAAACTGTACAGGAATATGTAGGAGACTTCATACTGGGGCTGAAAGGAAGAAGTTACAGAATGGCAGTCTTTGTAGTAAACATGAGATTAAAGGAAGAGATGAAACAAGCAGATGGTAGCACAAGTTGTATGTCTGCAGCCGTATAAACAGATGACAGGTTAAGAAGGAAATGAAAATTTCAAGAAACAAAGTTACAGTTCATTCTGATAACAAAGAATATGTTCTTATGTACTCAGGAAGCATTATATATGAAAGGGATGTGAAATGGGAGATGACAAATCATAAGTGTAGATGTACTGTGAACTTCACTTATCTAAGTAGAAACCCTGTGCAACTTAAATATAAAATATTCCAGATTGCCGTTGATAGGGAAGCACAGTACCTGAAATGAGGGAACAGTCTCTGAAAAATCTTATCAAAAAACAATTATTGTCTGCAGTTAAGAAAGCGGTGTTTGTAGAATTTTGCAAAAATATTTCAGTTAAAATAAAAAGAAAATAAAGTAAGTAATAGATGAGTATTCAGATGAAAAAGCAAAGAGAAACAAGTACTGTTATAAAGAAAATGACTTGGATTCAAAGTCATGATTAATTTTAAATAAAAGGTTAAAACCTGCTCTGTCATATCTTAGGAGAATAATATTGTTCTTTAGTCTTTTGCATGGAACTAGAAGTGCTATACAGAATAGAAGAATGAGAAAGTGATTTTGCAATGTTGTCTTTACATGGCTATGGGAAATGACATTCAAGAATGAGCTCTTAATTTCTTTTGAGGTTTTTGCAGTAATTTTTATAGATCTTAGTGTTAAAAACTAGAGAAAACACACAAAACACTGTTATTTTTCATAGCAGAATCAGCCTCCATATGGAGTAATAGAATTCTTAGCCTATTATGCATCTCCATTCTTGTTTCTATCTTAAGCCTCCATTTGAAGTCAGCAAATTAAGGTGAAGTCATATTTCAGTTAACCTTGTGTCAAATTCAAGGTGATGTATTCAGTGTTTGAAGAGGTTTACATGGGAGTTTTGTGCTTCATGGTGCCCTGCAAAAGAAGAAATTAAATCCATACTGAGCAAAGTACCTGGAGGTCAAATTGCAAGTATTATTTTGTTGTTGTGCTGTTTTTCAACAATTCTGACTTTGTTTTAATGGATCTTGTTAACAAGAAAGAGTTGTGTTTATTTATAAATTATTTTATGAAGCCACCTCTTTGTAGGTGATGAATTGTATAATGCACACTGTATTCTTGGTCCTATATGTAGACAGAGGAGGCAAGCTGGTAACAACAGACAAGGAGAAGGCTGAGCTACTTGACAACTTTTGTGCCTCAGTCCTCTCTGATAACTGCTCGTCACACAAGCTCTCAAATGTTTGGTTTGGTAGGAGGGGACTGGGGATACAACATCTCTCCCACTGTAAGCAAAGATCAGGTTTGTGACCACCTGAGAAACCTGGAAATCCATAAGTCTGTGGGTCCCAATGAAATGAATCCCAGAGTCCTGAGCGAATTAGCCGATGTAGTCACCAAGCCACTCTCAATGATATCTGTAAAGTTGTGGCAATCAGGTGAAGTCCCTGAAGGCAATATCACGCCCATTTTTAGGAAGGGAGTAATAAAAGTGACCCTGGGAACTACTGTCCTTTCAGTCTCACCTCTGTGTCGGGGAAGATCATGGAGCAGATCCTCCTGGAAGCTATGCTAAGGCACATGGGAGACGGAGAGGGGATATGGGAAAACCAGCATGGCTTCACCAAGGGCAAATCCTGCTTAACCAACCTAGTGGCCTTTTATGATGGTGTCAGTGCATCAATGGACAAGGGAAGAACCGCTGATATCAATTTGGACTTCAGTAAGGCCTTTTACATGCTACCCCACAATATCCTTCTCTCCAAATTGGAAAGATGGATTTGATGGGTGGACTGTTCAATGAATGAGGAACTGGCTGCAGGATTGAGTCCAGAGTGTGGTGGTCAAAGACTCTAAGTCTGGATGGAGATCAGTGATGAGTGGTATCCCCTAAGGGTCAGTGCTGGGATTGATACTCTTTAATATATTCATCAATGACATTGACAGTGGGGTTGAGTGCACCCTCAGCGGGTTTGCTGATGACACCAAGCTGTGTGGTGCGGTCAACACACCCAAGGGATGGGATGTCATTCAGAGGAACCTAGACAGGCTTGAGCAGTGGGCCAAGGTGAACCTCATGAGGTTCAACAAATCCAAGTGCAAGATCGTGCACCTGGGTTGAGGCAGCCCCCACTACCAATGCAAGCTGGGGAACGAGAGGACTGAGCACGGCCCTGCAGAAAAAGACATGTGGTTACTGGTGGGGGAAGCTGGACATGAGCCAGCAGTGTGCCCTCGCAGCCCAGGAAGCCAACTGTGTCCTGGGCTGCATCAAAAGAATCAGGTCGAGGGAGGTGATCCTGCCCCTTTGCTCTGCATTGTTGAGGCCTCATCTGGACTACTGCATCCAGATGTGGAGTCCTCAGTACAGGAAAGACATAGACCTGTTGGAGCACATCCAGAGGAGGGACACAAAAAGGATGCAAGGGATGGAACACTTCTCCTACGAGGACAGACTGAGAGAGCTGAGGCTGTTCAGCCTGGAGAAGAGAAGGCTCAAAGGTGACCTGAGAGTGGCCTTACAGTATTTAAAGGGGAACTACAGGAAAGATAGGGACAGACTCTTTAGCAGGGTCTGTTGTGACAGAACAAGGGGAAATGGTTTCAAGCTTAAAGATTTAGGTTAGATATAAGGAAAAAGTCTTTTACGATGAAGGTGCTGAGGCACTGGAACAGATAGCTGGTGAATGATCCGTCCCTGGAGGCTCTCAAAGCAAAACTGGATCAGGCCCTGGGCAACCTGATCTAGCAGTGGATGTCCCTGTTCATTGCAGGGTAGTTTGACCAGATGACCTTTAAGGTCCTTTCCAACTCTGAGGATTCTATGATTTTCTGATTCTAGGAAAACAATAACCTCAGTGTTTTCTGTTGTAGTCTTAGTTTACATAGGCTATTTTATTTAAAAACAAAACCAAAGATTTCTCAGGCAGTATTTTGTTTCCAGTAAACTTTTCTGTAAAAAGCGTATTTAAATAAGGATGAAATGCTTCTTTTTGTGTTTCCATTAAAAAGCCAGAGTCTGTGGCAAAGGATTAAAATTCAGTTACTTCACTGAAGACTGAAATATGTCCTATGTCTTGTTACCCAGGATGTCATTTAAACACAGTTCTCTGCACTTCTCTCTGCTATTTTGAATGCAAAACATGCCATTAGGTTTCTAAAAAGAGCACTCTGATACAACCTGTTGAACACACCAGGACTACAGACAACCCTCTGGTTTTACCTGTGGATTGCATGTAGTAGCGGTTCTTTTGGTTTTTGTTTGTGGTCTTTTTTTCCCCTTACAGTTAATTTTATGAAGCTGACTACAAAAGTTATGAAAATATGCGTCATTCAGTATAGGGAGGAATGTTATCTTTCAATCATATAGATGATATGTATCTGTGTAGTGTTTCTCACAGATAATCCTGAGATTTCAGGTGCAATTTGGCAAGAAGAACAATGGCTAACATGCACACTGATTGCATTAATTGCTAGCTGTGAAGGACATTCTCCAATACATGATTGCACATAAGACTCAGTCTTTGAGATATGCTAGGACATTTGCCAGTTGCTGAAATCAGGTGTCATCGGTGCCAGCTTGTGTCAATAAAAGAATGTTTCACCTGCCAACAGATAGAAGGTCAGGTTGCCCTAAGCCGAGTCCTATGTGGCAGTGGCAAATTTCCACTGTTAACGTGCTTAACATTTTTTCTTCTCTTAAAAATTGAACAAAACTTAAAGAATTTTCATTCTTAAATCTCTCACTCTTAAGATTGTCCTAGGATAATGTTCCTTTCGCAGGCTGATCTCCAGGAAACATCACATAAACAAGGTGAAAAGTCTCTCTCTTATAAGGCTGTTTGGCTTTTGCAACTACTTTGTTTCAGTCAGTGTTTTCCAAGCTGTACAAGAACTAGAGTAGTGGGAGTAAATAATAGACAGAGTAACTGTACAAGGGACAAACTATACTGTTTTTAAAGAAAGACCATTGAATAAATAAAAAAAAAGTAATTGAATAAAATTAAAATGTTAATAGTTACTCTACAGCATAGAGTTAAAAGCTGTGAAAAACTAGAGTTTGAAGTACTTTCATTAGATAGACTATGTTCAGTGGGATATTAAATATTAAATCCTTAAAAAAAAAAAAGAATCTTAGTGTCATGATAGGAACAGTAAATATCTCTCTAATTAGTCTGGTCCTTTCCAGCTGCTCAGCTCCCTCAAAATGTTGTTTTGACTATCAAAGAAATGCCTGAAATGCTTTTAATCTAGAGTACAGAGGGAAATACTTTGTCACCTCCTTTGTCTGCTTTCCACTATGAGCGACCAAATTTACAGAGAACTCTTGGAAAAAATGAATTTTTCTTCAGGGAATGCTAAATGCTGAATGTCAGGGTGAATTAGCTTAGGGAAAGGAGACATTCAGTTGTTTTCTGTTTCAGCAAAGAAACATTATTAAGATAACCAAAGAAGGAAACAAATCAACTGAGTAAATAGAGCCTGTGTGGAAAAAGTAAATAATCATCAGTTGAACCATGAAAAAGCTGATAGTGTAATTTCTTCATCTGAGGGAGAAGTAGGAATGACCAGGAGATGGAGTGAGTGGCTGGAAAATCACCTGATTCAAAAGGATGGCTTTACATTTATCCCCAAGGTAGCATAGGGCAGTCTGGTGAGGTCAGCACCTTCAGGAGATCTGAGTTAGTAGTGCAGAAGAAGCTGCCAGTGTGTCAGCACCCTTTCAACCAGAACTACAGCTGCAAATCTACACCACAGAAGACTAATTCAGGGGTATTTCAGATTCTTCCAGATGAAATAAATCCATGACTTTCAATGGGATGAGTTAAGCATACAGCAACTGCATTACACGATTGGTGACATCACCTGTCAGTCTCAATATCTCAAGGCATCACTTATATTAATGAATTCCATTGGGACAGGGTGTGGGCTTGGACACTTTTGCAGTCATATGTGTGGTTAGTTAGACCTGGGAGGTTTGCAGCCTTTGCCAGCTGGTGCACTGTCAACCAAGGTACTGGGATGGCTCCCATGAGCTCCACGGAAAAGGAGAGAAGGAAAGAACAATAATTTAGTTTCTGATCATGTGTGTGGACTCTGCTGCCCCAGAAGCTTCCCCGACTGTCTCAAGGCCAGAGAGCTGACAAAGGCACAATTTTTGTTGGGATAGTCACAGCCAAATTGACTCTAAAACCTGAATTCAGGCACATAATAATGAAATCTGACTGTTGTTTTTGAAATCACAGCTTTTCTCTTTCTACCTAACTGCTGTTGGGGCAAATGCTGTAAAAAGCTAATAAAACAGCTGATTTGTACCTACAGCTGGAAAGTGATGATATTAGAAACTTCTTTTCACATATGGAGGCAGCTCAACACGGAGGACGTAGCCTCCTCATTGTGATGTAATATTTCCATATTAAGTTCTTGTTGGGATGGTCTAATTCAGATTTTACTTCTATGATACTTCTGTCTCATGAAAGGTTTAACAACATAAAGACTAAAATGACCACATCATCAGTGATTCATCAATCTAATTATAATCGATTTAACAGAAGTAGAATAGTTTATATTAAAGGGTATTTAAACCTTTGTACTTCTAGCAGAGCAGGAAGGGGCATCACCTGCTAGCCTCAGTGAGTTACGAAGGAGTTGCTATAGTTCCACAAGGTGGCACTAATAAGATGTAGAACAGTACAACTGAAATTAGTATTCTCTCAGTTCAGTGGAAGTGATAATTCTAATTTTTTTGAATGTATTACACTGTAATAGTGGAAGTAGTGTTTTCAAGCTTTACACTAGAAAATATCCCCATTTTTTAGTGCAAATATGTTTTCATCATGAGGCAACAAAAAATCTTGTCAAAACCAGCAGTTGTACTTCACCACGCAACGCGTCAGTGTACTTATGTCTATTGTTTCAAAATAGCAAGATCATTAAATGCTTTTGAGCCTGTGTATAATTTAGAGTCATATCCAAGGCAGAGGAGATTTTCCAATAATTTTTCTTTCATTTGTCATAGAAGGATTTATGTTAGAAAGACTACAATTAGACAAGTTAGTATTGCAGCCTGGAGTTAAGTATTGAATGGAAGTGACCCTAGAGAATCAATTGTGGAAAGACTTGAGTAGGTGTTTTATCAAATGCATTACTGCATTTTTCACATCTGTAAATTCAAAGATGTTGAGCCTGCAATTATCTTTTGCATCTAAGTATTTGAAAGGTAAATTCTTACTGTTTACCATGGTTGTTTTTTTTATTTTATTTTGTTTTGTTTTTTTCTTTTTTTTTTCAACTCTGAACCTTTTTTCAGAGAGTACCTAAAGAAAGAGACAAATCATAATTTGGACATAAGAGTCAAAAATACAACTTGGTATATTTCTGTTGGTGTATCATGCTATTCCCTAACTTGACATCAGATTCTGAATTCTGCATTTTGAGTTCTAGATCTTTACAACTTAATAACTGTAGGTCCTGATATATTCTCTGTGTTTCCCCAGGTACTTATGTTAAGGGCAAAATGCATAGACAGTCCAAGGATCATGTAAAAAAGCCTAAGTCTCCAACTTCTGAACTTTGCTGAACCTGATATTCAGAGCAGTAGAAGCTACAATTTTTGCTTAAACTGAGAAGCATTAAACTCTCATTTAAAAGGTTAGAGTCACTACTGTCATAGGTGTTTTGAAAAAGGTGAACACTGCTCAGTCGTTCACAAGAAAACAAGCCTTACTCTTATGACTGAATCACACAGCTGTGCCCATACCCATAAACCAAGGTCAGCATGCAGTCTGAAGAACTGTCCTCAATTATTCATAATGTTTAATTGTAAACAGGCCCAATGGTATGGTTCTCGGCCTGTGGCAGTCAGCTCTCTCAGTGTCTTGAGGGGTTCAGTTCAGCGATGAACATGAGCCATAGCTGATCCCAAAAGATATTATAATGAGATCAAATGGTGTAGGGGTTGGGATAGGGAGGGAGGAAAGCTAAATAATGTAGTCATAGAGATGTGAGCCATGCTGTGCCCTACAGCCTGAGAAAGAAAATGAGTTATGTCCCATTTTATTTACTGCATAAATATAGCCTAAGGGATCCTAGAAGTTACCTCTAGCACATTATTGTCAGCCTTACTCCTGCTGGTAGACATGCAGCTTCTATTTCTCTTCTCCCTCTCCTTTCTATCAAAGAAAAGTTGCTTTACTTTTATTGATAAAACCCAAATGCATCATGACTGTATCCCTTGAAGTTCTGAATCTATCAGTCAAGGACAAAAGATTATGGACCAGAATTTAGGTGAAACTCAGTACTTGTCATTTCTTATGGCTAACCTAGTTACCCTGTAGGGTTTTCAGATGACAACTCTGAAGTTGTTTTTCATTAAAATTGATCATAAATGCCTTTTGGTCTTAGCTACTTCATGGCACAATCTGAAATCATCTTCAAAATTCTGTTCAGTTACGGGGATAAGTCCAAAGATGTAAAGACAATAAGGAAAAAAAAGACATGGAGAATAATAACTGTGGTACCTTGAAAACCACATAACAGTTCCCTGATCTACAGCAGAAGAGTTGCAAATTGATTAAGTGGTTTAAAAGATACGCTTACAGGGGATTTAGGAAACAGACTGCATAGTGTGGTATAGAAAAGCAGTTTTATGATTTTTTTTTAGAAAAATAGTCTTGGTATGTTGCTCTCGCTTCAGAATTATACCTATTAGATATAAACTTCAAACAATTTTTCATCATATCTGATAATCTGTTTAAACACATTAATGGGAAAAATAATTTCCTAGATGATGCTGGAATTACTGAATTATTCATTCCTCTTTATTACAGTTTCTCTTTTTATTTAATAGTAGCAATAAAAAAAAAATCTCTGGAATTTTATCTGCAGTTACAAAGCCCAGATGAATATATTCTGAAATCTTACTGTCAAGAAAACTGATGTTGAATGATCTGATCAGATCAATTTTTGATTCAGTTTGTTTATCTAAAAAAAAAAAAAAGGTGGAAAAAAGGTGGAAAAAGATGTAGGTTTTCACACTTGTACACAATAGTGGTAAAATGATGAGATACAATTTGACTACTAATAGTCAAGTAACCATATCGCTCTCTTGAGAAATATGTATCTCCAAAGGAGAGTTAATCTCCTAAACAGAGTAATGAAGAGATGGATACTTGTAGCTTTCCCACTGCAGCAGCACAGGATTTAAGAAAAATAATTTATGTGTTAAAAAAAAAAAAGCATACTCATCTGCTCAAGACATTGTGCAGAATAGTTGCAATTTCTCAAAATGTCATAGACCTACACCTTGCTTGCATGTGATGTAGTGGTCTAAACCACGAGTTTGATTTTGTACTGAACTTACTGCCTTGAATTAACTTCACTAATACTATTTACATTTCTGAGGTACTCATAACATGATACATCTGAAGGAAGAATCTAATTTAATCTTGCTTTATTTTATTCCGATGGCAAAATGAAGAAGTAAAACAGGAAAAAAAAATGCAACTGGGATCTGTAACCAAGTTAGCCTATTTGTATATAGCTCTTCATTTCTATTTTACTCGTAGCTCTTTCAAGTGCCTTTATCACTTCATAGCTGTAGGAGTCAGAATCCTTCTGTTCACATTGATCTTTATGAGATTTTTTCTTTTAGAGTGAAATTCAAAGTAAAAAGGAAAATAATTAAATAATTAATTAAACAATTAGACTATATGATTATTAAGTTTCTTAATACAATACTTCCTCCTCTATTTTCTATGGCATTGTTTCTGTCCAGAAATTTCTCTGATTGAGAGTTGGTTTTTTATTTTTTATTCATTTATTTTCTTTTATATCTTTCAAAAGATTGTGGAATAAGTCAGGATGCAAAGACTTTCAGGAGCTCTCTTGTCTGATGTCCTGCTTAAAGCAAGGTCAGGACTAAATCAGTCTGGGTTGCTCAGGGCTTTATCTAATGTGGTCTTGAAGACCTCAAAGAATGCAGACTTAACAGCCTCTCTGGGCAGCCTTTGCCTTTGCTGTTCATTATCTGACTGTCCTCACATTGTTCTAAACATTTTTACTTTTTAATAAAGATATTGCTTTACTGTACACTATTTACACTGAAAATAAATAATAATAATAAAAGACTACTTTCAAAGAGTGAAAAATGCAAAGAATTAGTACATATTATTATCCTAACAGAACTAATGCAGCACTGGGCTTGAACCCTTGTTAGTGGAAGTTACGACTCTTACATGTAAGAAAAGTTTCAAGACCATATGTGACCATCTTTACTTCTCCATCATGAGAGTGTGACTTTTCTAGAGTAACTATATTTTCAGTAGTCCCACTGAGAACCAGACAGCTCCTATCTTTTATTTTTGGTTTTTGTTTTGCTGTTTTTTTTTTCCTGATTCTTCCATTTCTTTTTAATAATTTGAATGTTATTTTTGTACATGAAGAGAACAAATTAATCTCCCCTGTAAGGCTGGGTTTTCCCTGGGGAAGGGTTTGGGGAAAGAAGACCTGTGTGAAAGAACCCAGGAGCGTGTTGTGTTCACAGAATCTGAGAGCTCGCAGACAAGTACAGAGAAGAAATAAAAGGTCTCAGTGGTTATTTCAGATGAAAAACAACTTCTAGGGATCAAAGATACTTGGCAGTTTTCTTCAACTTAGAAATCCACTTACTTGGTGGAAACCAAAATTGAAAGGAGGGACAAATGAAGGAGAGATGCTTATATCCATTTTTATCTATCTAGTTAGTTTCTCCAAATTTTCTCATTCACGATATTCCTAGTAAAAGTAATGAAACCTGTCTTTTTTTTCAGTTTAAAAATCTTTTGTCTTCTTTGGTGAGATGTCTACAAGAAAAAGGTATAAGCAGATTCATCTCAGTCCTTTGGCTGACACTAGGCCCTGTCACAGAAAATGTTAGCACAGAGCATGTTTTTTACTAAAATTGGCTTGTTTAATTTGACTTTCTGACTCATTTTTCCAGCTGGTCTGTCATTCTACTCAATTCCAGATGAGGCAATAGGAAAAAGAAAACTCTTTTGAATGTTCCACCCTCTTGCCAAACCAAGTAACAATTAAAAATTCAAATTTTCATTGCAGTTCTTTATCTCCGTTAATTATCCAAGGAACACTAAATCAGATATATTGTCCTCCGGTTGTTGTCAATAATTTAAATTCTGAATTCTTTATAGATTAGTTGCAGATTTAACATGCTGCTTCTTTTCCCTAAATTACATACCATTTCACAACTTGAGTCCAATGCAGTGTTTTATTTTTATATTTGAGATCAAATGCTAGACAGTCCGGTCTAATTGACTCATGTTTTATACACACACAAGTAAAACCCACATGACTCTTTCATACTTAATTAGTTGCTTTTAATCCAAAAGAGACATCAGATCACCCAACTATCTAACTAGCAGTCTTTAGTGGATTTTGTCTTGTTTCACCATAATTTTTAAGAATAATGTAACCTTAATTGCTTAGTGAACAGTAAACTGGGAACAGTTTTGAGTACCTCCAAAAAAACAGAGGTGTAATAGATGGGCTGTGAGCTGAGAGATACCGATATAAGTCAACATTGTGATATTCAACCTGGAAAAAATAGATGGTAATTAAATAGAAACAGAAAGATCCATTAGTAGGGTTATAGCTAGCAGTTTGTAAAAAAGCTCCAGAACAAATGGGAAGAAATGAGGGATGGCAAATAAAACCTGATTTTACAAAGTGATACATAATAAAAAACGTAAATGAGATGCAGACATATCGAAGTTTTGTTCCTACTAGCAATACTGGTATTTTCAACGTAATTGAAGGTATTTTTCATCTGTCTCTGTCCATATGAACTATGAGAACAAAATTCAGCATCAGAGACATAATCATTCACATACCTGTCTGTGTGTAACGAAAACTGAAATTGGTTTGACTTCTTATTGAGAAATGACTCTATACAGGGTAGTTTTATTAGAACTTCAGTATTTTTCTGTATTTTTAAAAGAATCATGCCTGAGTAGTTGCTTTAATTCTACTAGAAGCAGAAACAAAGGGTTTGTACAGACAGAGCAAATCAAAACATGTTCCTAATTAAAATGACATCTAGCACAATGCTTGGTTTGCCCTTCTTCCACGTAGGGGTCATCAGTAATAAAATTTCACCAATTTATACCTGTTGATTGATGATTTGAAATTATTCCTGTAGCTCTTGGTTAATGCATCGGCTCTGACTATGTCACACAATTTCTATTGCTTATTTGACAAATTAAGGTTTTTTAGCACATACTAAATAAAGTGAAGAAAAATTGTATGAATACCACCTAAAAACTTAGCGTCAATCAGAAAGTAGTTTGCAAGGAGTCTAGGCAGCTTCATATTTATTGTCTTTAAAGAAAACAGTACCTTATTACTCAATCTTGTGGATAGAAATTCATATTTTGTTTTCATATTATGATCTGTATTGTAAAGTGAATTGGTAAAGTTAAATGTCCATGAAGAGATGCCTGAAAAGGAAAGACTGTGTGGTTGTTGGATAATCCTTCAGAGGGACATAGAAATAGTTATCAACTTATTAAAACTGTTGGCGAAATATTTTTCCCACCTTTTCCAGAAAAGTTCAAATTCTGAGCAGAATATTCAGCTGGAAACCGAAGCATAGTGTGTATAGTTTTTCTCTGTGTCTTGTAGAATTCCAAATCTTTGTACAGAAATAGTGGTTTTCAATAATTTTATCTTATTTCATTGATTTATTATTAATTATTTTATCCTATCAGTATGATAGAAGACAATGGCAACTAATAAAAAACTGAAGTGTTAAAAAAAGCACACTAGAAAAATTAAAACAGAAATTCAAATAGTTTACAGACAATAACCAGTATTAGAGCTTTAAAGTATGAAAGATGTATGAAAGAACTTTCTTAATGAGTTCTCCTTGGTGAGAAAAAATAGAATAGGTATATATAAATGCCATAATGCCAGTGACTCTATTGTTTTGATATAAACTTGGAAGTTCAGAGATTTCCTTTTTGCTTCAAATATATTAAAAAAAAATTCCAAGAAGCATTAACTTGAGATTCACAGCTAATTAATGGTATTTAGTTAAGTTTTATATTATGTTTGTTTTTTTCTTTAATATGCACAGGTACGTGTGTTCACATTTTCTGTTGGTCAACATAATTATGACAAAGGACCTATACAGTGGATGGCCTGTGAAAATAAAGGTACTATGTCTTTGACACTGTTCTTTGCTAGAGCAATACCTTCAACATTCTTTAAAAATTACATATTTTTTCAGCCTAACTTGCAGCTTTCTTGTATTTTTAATCAGTTACAAAAAAGTTGATGAAATGTGTATATACATGCGGATAAATAATAAGTTTTGTGTTTATTTGTTATTATATAATATTGTGCTGTAAGAAAAGTATTATTACAGTATTCGTCATAATAATAATAAGACATTATGGTTAAATTTTGAGTGCTCTTTTTGTAATAGCTATCTATGAAAACATGGAACTGATGACAGATAAGAAAATTAGTCAAAGCTGTTTTATATTAAGGAGCTTGGACAAAGGGATTTTTTGTTTGGTTGGTTGGCTCACTGAATTGCTTTTTTTTTCCCCAAAACTTCTGAGAACAGCTGAACTGCATTTATTTTCCCTTTAAAAAAAAAAAAAAAATCATAATTATTCTTTCTGTGATTCCTTAGTTTCTAAGTGCATCCTAAATTTATGATTTTTTTTCATGTGGAAAGAAACAAAAAGAATGAATGTAAGAAAGTAAAAGTCTTTCTCCTAAAATTTCTGCATTAAAAATGTGGAAAGATGCATTCAGAAAGAGTGTGAGAAGAAAGTCCCTCAGACATCATATAATTGGGGAACGAGATAAGAGGTGAATAGAGATAAATTGCAAAAGAGAAATTTTTAAACGTAAGATAAGACAAAGATATAGAAAGAATAATGATAGAGAAGAATTTATAACCTCACGAATCTCTCAGAATGCTGAGTTACATTACGCAGGAGGTTCTATAGATTGTATTGACACATAATCACAGAAAATCAACATTTGATTTTTGAACGATTTTTTTAAGTAATATCTTTGTATCTCAGAATACTGTGTTCATTTAAACTCCATTTTGTTAAAACAAATTCAGACTAGCTCGTTTACAGAATAACCACAGATGCCATTTTATTATCAAAGGAAAATGATCATATTCATCTTTCCAAAATTGATGGAATTCTTTGTTTGCACATCCAAAAAGGAAAAGTTTTCTTTAACTGTTTCTTAATTTAAGCTTTTAATTTGTTATCAGTCACACATTACTTAAAGCAAAGTGTTTGAGTAACCACATTACTCTTGCCTTTCCTGTTCTGCTCCTTCCCTCTGATTTGACTTACACATATGGTCTGAAACCAGATCTCACATCTTGGGTCGGAAGCTCTGTGTACCTTTCTTTTCAGTCTTTTTGATGAATATGGGCAATATTTTTAATTCAGACAAATATGGGATAATATCAATAATGAATAAAGACATTTCTGATGTTCAACTTAAAAGAAATACTGGTTATAGTTTTTTGTTCTTTCAAGATTGCCTTATCTTTTTTTGCTGTAAACTTCAGTATTGCAACAAACTATAGCTATTCTTGCATTCTTATATGCATGCATTCAACATACAATTCTGTTGCTATCACAGTGTTCTGAAACCACCATTAAATATGCTGGCACTTCAGAGTAACTGGGAGTACAAGAATACAAATTCAGTACATTATTCTGGCTTTAAAAACAACAGACAAAAGAAATTCATAATACACTCTTCCTTCTGAAGAGTACCTAGCTTGGCCTGTATGGCATATGTGTCCATGTGTTGCTGTGGCATTGACAAAAAAAGTGTTCCATTGGTACTTTCTACTTTTCCATGGTACTTTCTATAAAGTTCTAATTAGAAATTATGAGTAAAATTTAGTTCCTTAAGATGAAGAAACTAGAATTATATTATAGTAAGACAGTATTACTTCTGTTCCCAATTTTAGGTTATTATTATGAAATTCCATCTATTGGAGCCATAAGAATAAACACCCAGGTAAGTGTGTCTGCAAAATGCAGATGCAGTTGTAACACAAAGCAGTGTACATTAAGAACAGAGAAAAAGTTAAGGTTTTCATTTACATATGAGGTATTATTCTGTTAGAATATTCTCACTTATTTTTTCCTTCTGCATAGTTATAGTAAGCCAATTTGCAGTGTGATCTCAGTTACCCTGGCCAGATAGCTCACAGTGGCTTGCATGCATGCTAGTCATGCTAGCATCCTCTAAAACTGGCTGGCTGCATGCATACAACCTAAAGTTTGAAATAATCTGTATCCTGTTACATTTTTTGGACAAGGGCTATATTTTGGGCTCCGTTTTCCTTCTTGCCTTACGTGGTTCCTCTTTGATCCTGAGATATGGCAGCAATTTTTATAAAGTTGTTTGAAACTAGAAATTTGTTATAACTTTTCTGGACAGGTTTGCATTGCATGGAGAAAGCAGTGGGTCTGTCTGATAAATCTCTGAACTCAACTGAGCAGAAACAATGGCCTGATACAATCCTGCTTATTTGAGAGGCTCCTGAGTTGGTCTAACCAGTCTGGGACAGACGTAGCTTTTCCTCTTCAAAATTCAGGGACAACTTAGAAGATATGAGTGCAGATAATTAAGGGCACAGGATCCTGGAATTACATGATGTGATCCAAACTGACAGTGTAGATGGACAGATTTTTTTTTCTGTTGTCTGAAAGTTCATGTATTCAGATGTCCAGAAAAGTAGGGAAATTTCATAGCAGTTATTTGTCCTTCCAAGACCAGCCATGACATTTTTTTGGCAAAAAATAAGTCATTTTTTGGCTTTAGTAAGAGTCCTTTGATGCTGTTAAACTCTTCCAGATAGTGTCTGGCAAGAAATATCTCTAATATTTTAAGACAAATTGGAAAGGTTGAAGAATAAAACAAGTTTGATGGCAACCATTCCCAACCCAGACCAGAAATTTCATAACTCTTAAGATCACCAGCTTTATCTGCAATGCAGAACTAAGGGAAGACAGGGACTATGCAAGCTTAAAATTCTGAAAGTTTTGTTTCAGTAGGAGTTATGCAGGTTCTTGCTGCAGGACCTGACATAGTGATCACCACTCACTCTCCAGTATCTCTTCTGTATTGATAGACCTGTGATCTGCTCATAATTTCATTGTGACTTTTACACTTAATTTTTGAATAGATATAATTGTAATTCTCACTTCATGAAAAGAGAGCAGTGGTTATAGATCTATATGGACCAACTGTGATTGAGTAACTGACACTGAAATACAGGAATTGGCAGTATATAATGCAGTCTGAAAACTGAGATGTTGGGTAGTAAAACTATGAACAAATATTTAAATAAAATACCCATGTTAGTGGTGAATGTTGACTTTTTTTTCACTAATCATCTTTTTTTTTCTGTTGCTTTTATTTTCTTACTGTTATTTGTTTTCTTATGCTGTTTCTGGACACGGATCTAATAACTGCTTTCTGAAAAGTTTATTACACTTTTTGGCAGGAATATCTGGACGTTTTGGGGAGGCCAATGGTGTTAGCTGGAGAGAAAGCCAAACAGGTCCAATGGACAAATGTCTATCTTGATGCTCTGGTATGACTCTTATTTATTAAAGTAAAATTCTTGGTCTCTTCAGAAGAAAGGCATAGGATATCAGTTAGCATAGGGCTCCATTCTCCTCAGTCCTAAGGACTTATTTTTTTATAATTCCAAATATAATATTCTTGCATTTCTAGCAGTAGAAGCAACTTTCTGAGCAGCTTGTGCCAATGTGCTGGTCTTTGCTTGCATCTGGTATTTTCATTACTGTTCTCAATTTTAACAGAGAAAAGCAATTCTACACACAGATCCTTAGGTGAAACTCATCAATGTCCACAAATTAACAAAAGAAAAAAAAAAAATCTAAGTTTTCCAGTGTGTTACCTTTGTGCTGTAGTAGAGATCATCAGATCATCAGTTATATTACTGGTGTGGAGGGCTTTTGTTTTGTTTTGTTTTTGTTTGTTTGTTTGTTTGTTTCCCCAGGCACTCATGGGAGAATGAAACCTCTCAGTTTTACTGGGTATTTGTACAAATTTTGAACTCAAACCTTTAAATTAAAATAGCTGTAATTATTTGCTTGCTCAAAGTAATCATTTCTTTAATTGAACAGTGTATGTAATTGGGAAATAAACAAAAAGTTGTATGAAATACTTTCTTTACTGCTAAACTTATCACAAATCTTGCAAAACAAACATATTCAGGAAACTACAAACAGCAAAGTATTATTAGCAGCAATCTAATCTGTTGCTCTAGATAACCTTCTTCTGAGTAACTCTATCTAGGCAAAAATTACTGTTAAATGGTCATCTGGAATCATGTATCTATTTAAGGTCACGTGGTCATTAATGTCACGTAAAAATCCACTTCCTCCTGTCAGTCAGTGTTATTGTAAACTTTTATCAACACATCATAGAACTGAGCGTGACACACAGAGGAACCCGTTTTTCTTTGGAATTTCAATGACCAGAAGTTCATTAACCATGTTTTCTGGGTTACTGTTGAGGTACTTACTGGAAATATAAAGGATGTTGTGACGAAAGTTCTTATGTTCTGTACATATCCTGTTGTAAAGCCAAAGATAAATTTGTAACTAGGAAAAGAAAGAGGTCTGCTTAATGAAGAGTGATATCTGCAAACTTTCATCATGTTGCTGTGTGTTTTCATTGGGTTAATTCAGTCTTTCCTTCAAGTTTCCTGCATGAGCGTGCTTTGTAAGCATTTTTATAAGTGTGTATATAATTATAGGTATATCTGTGCATGTACATACATATATATTTATAAAAAATAGGACATTTTAGTAATAATATTTATTAGGTGGAGACCAACCCATGCTGAACTATCAGAGGTAAAGGTTGAAATCTGTGGACTTTCTCATCACGGAGGAGGGAACAGGTATATCTGGTCCCCTCACAGGCTTTTTCTCAAGTTTTTGTGTTAGCAACAACTAGAACTGACTTGTAACAATGGTTCTTTATCTTAAGCAACTTCCTGTATGGCTTTTCCTTCTCTTTTTTTTTTTTTTTTTTCCCCTATTCTTCTTTCTCTTTTTCCTATTTTTCATTTTACTTTTACTTTTTTCTTCTTAATCCTCGAATCTTACATTTAACTACAGTAATCCCAGGATTTTTCTAATGTATTATAGTTCAACATTCTATATCATATAAAATATTCAAATTTAAGAATACAGTTCAACATGACCAGGACAGACTAGGGAGTTTGGCAGAGAGGAACCTGAAGAGATTCAACAAGAGCAACTGTAGAGTCTTGCATTGGGTTCCCCTGCATTAGGCGGTTGGACTCAATGATGATTTCTAGAGATCCCTTGCCAGCCCTACTATTCTGTGATTCCATTATTCTATGCATATTTGTTATTAAACTGAAAAGTCTTTTTATCCCCTCTGTATGTGTTTATTTCTTAGGAGCTGGGCCTCGTGATTACAGGAACTCTGCCTGTCTTCAATCTAACAAAAGAACAAAACGGAAAAATAGTAAGCTGTTATTTAAAGCAAGCAAGCAAACAAATTTAATGCTAAACTCCTTGAAAAATGTGCATTTCCATAGAAATTTCTACAACTGAATTGTCTTATATGTCAGAAATAAATAGATCAGTTCTAGTTCCCTGTTTACATCTCAGGAACAAGAAAGTTCAGATCATTCATTTTGTAGTTCTGAGTTTCAGGGTATGACATTCCTTGTTTTATCTCTATGACCTGGTGGCAGTGAGAATGAGGTAAGCGCTCAGTAGATGGGAAGTAGAAAGTGACATTTTTTAAGCCTTGCCAGTAAGGGAAGCCCAGATAACTTTATAACAAATCTGTGAAGCTGTGACAATTCAGGGTAAAAGGCAATGGTGCAGACTTCAAATGAATTAGTTGTAATGATAATAGAAAATAGCACTGTGTGTACAGATTAAAATCTAAGTATTAAGTTTTCCTACTGCTGTTACAGTCTAATAAGTTTAACTGTCAGCTGCCCAACCTGAAGGTGTATTAGTAGCTCTATATGGGTGCTAGTAACTCATAATAGTTTGACAAGCAATGTGTTTTGCTTGTTTTGTTCTTGCATTTATTGTTTGTTCATCCAGGAATGCAAGCATTATCATTTTCCTAAACAATTTCCATACTCTGTACTAAATTCTGTATATTATTTTTAATCACATTGGTTATTATTAAAAATATTTAAAATAGGCCCAATAGTAAATGGACAACTTTTCAAAGACTTTGGTCAAACAGAAGATGAAGGCAAAATTTAAATGCAGTTATTCTGTATTGTAAATAAGTCAAACATGTTCTAACATTTTGGATTCTTACCAGAATCAGCTGATTCTTGGAGTAATGGGGGTTGATGTGTCTCTGGAAGACATAAAAAAGCTGACACCTCGATTTACGGTGAGTTGGTTGTGTTGGTAGTTTTTCTTTATATATGATTTATGTATCATTTCTTTGTATGCTCTTTCATCAGTCATATAGCAATGACTGGATGTGAGTCAAAACACCAGCAGGCTTCTTTTCATATACTCTTTTCCATTGTTGTAGATTTTCTGACCAGCCAAATCTGTGCTTCTGTGTGAACTGTCCATCAGAATGCATCTTTAAAAGCCAACTTTTACACTAGGGGATATATTCCAAGTATTTATTATTCTGTAGCCTTAGGCATTGCTGTTCAGATGAGTGCTTGATTCTTACCAGAGTGCAGAGTATACAATTAACTGCAGCGAACAATAATAATTATTATTATCATCATCATCATCATTTATATAGGGCATTTATTTGTAAAAAAATTCTTCAATATATGTCTGTCTGTACACTATTCAATATGATTGATTTCCATATTTAGACATCTAGCTAGGGAATTTCTAAGAAAATAACCATTACTGTGGAAAACAACAGCTGGGGAAGCAAAGGAACATCATGAATTTTACCAAAGGCAAATACAGAGCCTCCCATGCAGGATGGAAAAATCCCATGTCACAGTACAGTTTGTGGGCAGATTGCCTGAAAAAGCAGAAAAGGAACTGGGGGGTTCATAATGGAGGACAAGTTGAACAGAATTCAGCAATAGGTCCTTATAGGAAAGGTCAGCTGTGCAGTGAGCATATTCAGTACACCTCTTTCAGTGGGGGATTGGACCTCATGAACTCCAGATAAGCACAAATTATTCTCCCAAGTTTATGATTCTAAAAGAGTAAACATTTTTTTAAAAACTTTTCTCTAGATTAGTATCTCACATACTTCATGATGCCTGAGGCAATATATTTTCCTCAATGTAACTATTGCTGTAGAGCTACTGATTAGTCTTTCTTTATTACTTAAGGATTTACAGTGCTAAACTTCATTTCTTTCTTTCAGCTTTGTCCAAATGGATACTACTTTGCAATTGATCCTAATGGGTATGTGCTACTTCATCCAAATCTCCAGCCAAAGGTATGAGAAACTTTTTTGTTCTCTGTAGTATGGGGACATCGTGAGAATTAACATGAGTAAATAAGAACTGCCTAAATTGCCAGAGAACAATAATAAAGAATTCTTCATTGTGGGGTGTCAGGAAAATCCACTGTGTGTGTATGGCATTATCCAAATCCACTTTAGGGAGCAAGAAGATGAGCACTGATTTTTGTTGAATTTTGTTATAAATGAAATAAGAAAGATATGTATTTTACACAGACATCTATAGATGTGAAAAAAGTATTTCAGTATATATATTAACAAAAAAAAAAAACAACAAAAACAAACAAGAAAACCAACTAGAGATAGGTGTAATATTACAAAAAAGTTGTACTGTGTTACAAGATGCTATTAAAGCAAACTCAAAGGAGTTTACTAGTGTATGTTTATTTTTTGATGTTATTTCAGAAGTTTAAACTTTCATACTTGCAAAACCACAGAAATCAGAGACAAGTACACACTGTTTGTACTTGTATTTTCATATTTGTTTCTTTGCTTACTTTCTGTTTACCAGAGATGAAACCTGAGCTGCAGAGTTGGGGTGGATCAAACCATTTAGTCTTTCCCAGAATGCTAGATGTTAGTTCAACTTATGAAAGGTCTTTCAGACATTAAATCTATCTAAATCTAATTAGGATGCAATTTTTCTCAAAGTTCAGTAAACTTTAAAATCCATATTTCAGTCTAGTTTCACATCCAATAATAGTAGTCTTAACTCTGTATGGACTGATACATTACATGTATTGCCTTGTAGAAGTTGCCTCCTTAGCTTTGATGAGATACTTCAAGGTGAATGGCTGAATGCTTTTCAGAAATCAAAACTTCAATCTCTGTTTTAGTGAAGGATTGCTCCATGCCAACAAATCTTCTGTTTAGTGGAATATTTAGAAATGCTTTAATTCTGTGAGAATCAAACTTTTGGCAGTTTTGTCCCTCGGGTTGTTCACAATGCACAAATGCATCATTCTACAAGGGAAAAAAATATTATAGCGGAATTAACAAAAACAAATAAAACCACTGTGGGTTAATAGAAATATATGGGTAGTATACAGATGAAAATTTAGAATTAATGATGAATCACTAAAAGTATTGGAGATCAAAGAACATATCTGCATAGTTCAGATGTCAATATTAAAATTTCATATATAGACAATTTGAGCAATCTATGGGCAAGCTAATTGCAAGTTGTGAGTACAGAGGCAAGAAAGACGACTGTCATCTCTTGTTTGTTCACTGGGAAGTCCTACTGTAGCTACAGAAAGGATAGCAGACCCCTTGTTCAGTACTTCACCATATTTGACTTCCAAAGACAGAGAATAAATGAGGAATTCATTTACATACTTTAGTGATTCATTTAATTCTCAAGCTGACAGAATTTGAATTGTGAATATGTGAATTAATTTTCTGAAGTAATGAATATGTTTGAAATCTTTTGCCAAGTGTGTAGGAAAAAAAAAACAACAACAAAATGTTTTTGGAGAAGGAGTAACTTGAGCTTAACTGTTGATCTAATATCCCTATGATTTGTTTCAAGAGTACCCCTTTAAAAAGAAAAGCAAGAAAAAGACGGACTTTGTGTAGGTTTTAACATTTTACAAGCACTTCTATTTCTGTATATACACATTTGATTTTCATAATCTGATAAAAAACAAGAAGTTTTGATTTGATGATTATGCTTAGTGAATTATTCTGTGACAAATAATTGCATCATTCTTTCCCCTAGAGGTTATTAGAAATTCAGATAATGGCAGGTGGTTTACCTTTTCCAAGTAAAACTAGAATTTTGTTCATAATAGAAATATAAAATGAAGCAATGTAACATTCTTCTTTTAGGCATCATTGTGTGGGAAACTAATGAATATGGGTCCTGTTCACCTCATATGTGCAATTATTCTACAGTGTAACACTAAAGAGTAAAGAACTTCTGTTAGAGAATGAAAAACTCAGCTTGTCCCAGCTAAACCTAGACAGACTGCAACAGATTACCAGGAAACTAATTGTCATGGTTTCTTTGTGTGTGTTTTTTGTTTTCTGTCTTTTTTTTTTTTTTTTTAATATTAAAATAATATATAAGTCCAGAGCTTCTTACAAATACTGCTCAAATGTATGATTTAGATTATGTTGAAAAAATGGTATTTTAAGTGATGTGTTTTATGTCATAGAATAATGTCTAAATGTAATATTAAGCATATGCATTATTATTGTTGTTGTTATTAACAGTTACACAGACTAGACTTTTTCACTCCCAGTTTGTTTGGGGTGGTGCATGCTATACAGACTGATACAAGAACTGCGTTTTAAAACTAAGGTACACTATAAAGAAAGATGTATTTAGAACTCATGGACTTCCTTTAACATGTCATATTAATTTTAGTTGAACATCCTGGTAGCCATTAACGTATTAACTAACAACATCTTAACCCTCTTTGGCAGCAATTTTTCAGTAGATGTGAGCTAAAACATAACTACGTCTTTACCTTTGAAGAGGTGAGGGTGTATTAAACTTCCAGTAGTGCCTTCTTCTGAATGCCTTTCCTTCTGAAAATCTGTTATCTGAAATCAAAACTGGTTCAACACAATATTTTGGGAAATTTTCTTGCAGTAGCATCTCACACACACACAAAAAGCCCTTAGAAACTCTGAACTTGTACATCTGTTTCTACAACTGACAAAAATTTTTAGAAAGACAAGATTGAAAACAGGTAAAAAATCTGAAGAACTTTCCCTTGTGTTTCGTTTTATGCATGAAAACTATGTCAAACCATAACATTGGAAATATTTTTTAAACTTTCAGTTTAATACAGTCTTAAACTAAATAAAATATTTGTATTTCCAATTTTATATTACACTTTTCAACAAATAGTTTTATATTTTTCTGTTTACTTACTCTGTGTGTGTTTTCCCATTGTCCTGAGAAAGAGCAGATACTTGTCTCACCAAATAAATGTAGCCACTGGATTGAGTGGTTAGTTTACAGGAAGCATATGTTAACAAGATTAGTTCTAATTAGATAAGATTTGAAAAATAGTATAATAATTCTGTTTTTTATAATTTTTCTAAAGATTAGCATCCTCTTCTTCATTCTCATTATGGTTCTGATCAAAATCTAACTAACAATAATTACAAAATTGCACATGCTTTCAGTATGGTCCAGTATTTGGTCCCATGGTTTACGTTTTTGAAAGAAATGTAAGAGGAAGGTAGCCTTAAGAGCAGATAGAACATTGAAGAAAAGGTCAAACTCTTCTTATTCCCCCAATTTTATTCTGGCAAAGTATGGTGGGACAGAATACTCTGTTAACTTAATTCACATTGTTTAAAATTTGTCTGTTTTTTGTTTGCCTAGACAAAACCTATGTGCAGTTCTGACATTGAGTTCAGAACTCCTGAGCAGAATGAGGGCTAGTCCCTGGTTCCAGTACATGTGCACTGGAGAATATAGATGTGCAGGAAAGATTTCACTTCTATAAGTGGTCTGTTCAATAATAGTATGAAAAAGTAAATTACTGCTTTTTTGTTACTTCAGCAAATTGGTGTGGGCATACCAAAAGTTAATTTGAGAAAAAGGAGACCCCATGTACAGGTAACTTTGGATGGAGGTGATCAGCGCACTAGAATGCATAGGCCTGGAAACATGTTAGAAAGCTTCTGTCCTGCTTACTAGGAAAAATCTAACTAGAGAACTGTTTACTTTGACAAACAGCTTCCAAAGCATGAAGCCTGCATCCTTCCTTGTTTAAATAATAAAAAACATGTTATTGGCTGTAGTGAAGGGCGTTCCATTAAATTATGGTGTTTTACTAATAGGTGCTAATTAGAGCTGCACTGCAAAAATTATCTTCAGATTTTGAAATGAATGTGAAGACTAGGAAAAAGAAAAAGAGAGAGACTACTTGTGCTGGCTATGCTTGCATAAACCCTAAGTCAAGAGAAGATCATTTTTATGACTTTATTACCAAGTTTAATTGTACAATATATAACATACAGGAGTTTCAGCCATTTAGCTTTTGCTTTTTCCACTGAAGTCAGACGAGGACATATGTTTTACCTGTTATTTACATTAGATTTCTCATATTAGAAAATCCAGATCCCCAGAGGATTAGCTGCCATCAACTCAAAGAGGGAAAAGGAAATTCAGTAAAATTTATCTAATGCAATCCCTGAGCAGAAAACACCTAATGAAAACTTAACAAAAGTAATTAAAGGAATAGATTAACTATGCACCTGGCAAAATAACAAAATTAGATGCAGTAGACCATGTTAACTTTTTACATATATGGAAATATATAATGCAAATCCAGTGACTTGCATAGCAGCACAATTAAAATCATGGTGTAAAATCCTGATCTAATTCAGTTCAGTGATTTCACTGAGTCTCGAGTGACTGTGTTTATACCATGTCTAGAAGACCATCTCCAGACCACATTTTTTGTTTAAGTGCTGGAGAAATCAGCATCAGAACATAAAAAACATCTCAATGTTCAGAGCACTGCTGGCTCCTCGGTGGGTCGTGGTGTGATCTGGCTGTGGCTAGCTTATCCTGGCTGTACCATGGATATGCAGCTCTGGAAAAGTGCTGGGTATACACCCACGCTGGAAGCTGTTCTTGTGTCTCTCTCTGGGGCCCGGGATTTTTCTGCTTTCTCACCATTATTTGTTTAAAAGCCTAACAGCCCACATCTTCATTAGGGTCCCAAGTACGAACGGGAACTAGATTCCTGCAACTCAACCCAAGGAATAGAATTCCTTCCATAGAATTTGTGAGAATACTGACCTCCTCAAAACACATATTTTAATATATATATATATATATATATATTTATGTTGCTGCACCAGTTCTTTCTTTCTTTGTTTCCTTCTTGATTTGTCATTGAAGTAATAGAACTTTGCCTTTATTTTTTTTGCGCTGAAAATGGATTGCTTTTTCTTCATTTGCATGCTTCATTGCTAGTGATTTACTTCTGTTTTGTTTTATCAAGTTGTGCTGGTGAATGTAGTGGCGTTGTGCTTATTCTAGTCATCTTGTGTGCATGACTGGATAAAAAGAAGAGCAAACTGATCAGTAAGTTTGTTTCTTCATGGCTTAGAATAAACCCTGCAAAATGGCAACCTAGGAAGAAAAAATTATGGAGCCCAAATACTGGTAAATACACATTCTTGGGAAAAAAAAAAAAAAGGCATAGTGGGGAAATAAAGTCTTCCCGTTAATATACTGGTATACTGGTCTAGGAATTTTCTATTCTAAACTCTAACAGATTTCTTTGTGCCTGTAGCACATTTCATAATGGTATCTCTATATATACTTAGTTTACTCATCTATAAAATATCGCTAATAAGCACCTTATAAAGAATATGTAGTGATTAACATCTCTTTAAAAGAACAAAGAAAACTTGTGAATGTCCACTTGAGTTTGTCAGACTGTTAGTTTGCTATTGTTTACTGTCTTTGGGACTCCTTACCTATGGCTAGCCCAGGTTATCATTGAAATGAATACTGACCTTGATTTGATGTGATGGCTTTTTTTTTTTTCTTTTTTTACCATTTCTTTTCTTCTCTGTTCCTTTGTGTGCTGGAATGGAATGTGAACTTCATAAATGCCACTTCTGCCATGGTAATGCCTTCATGCATGCTGTTTGGGTTTGACCATGCTATTCATTATCTATTGCATGTAAGAAACTGTGTTATTTATTTATTTTTACATTTTAGCTCTTTTGCTATTTATTTTGAGATTGTGGAATGTTGGGAAAAAAAAAATCCATTAGAAAAAGCTATATTGAATGTATTGAATTAGCATGGAGCATACTTTTTGTTGCTATATTAAAATTATATTAAAGTTGTCTATCTTATTTAAATAGGAACATTAGAATTACTTTGAAGTTATCATTAGGCAAAAAATAGCCAAAACCTTTGTCTGAAATCTTTCTAGTAAATGAATAAATATCTTCACTTTTCCACTAGCAGACAGCAAGTCTTACTTGCTAAGAAAGTGAGTAATTCCATTTGCTAAGAAACATGTGCATTTGTACCTTAAAAATATGAAGGAGCAATCTTCTAACACTATTCTGTATTGCAGTCTTGAAAATAAAGACTAGTGTTAGGCACCAGATTGTTATGTGAAGGCCTCTTTTATCAGCTGTTCAGAACAACTTTCTTCCAGTTTGAACTGGGAATACATATATAAATTGTGAGGAAACGTGCTTTCATAGAAGTCACATGTACATTTGTCACATACCTCTGCCAGTGTGTACTGCCTAATTCTGTCATGTGCTAGCACAAAATTTTGAAAGAAGGGACTTCAGTGTATCCCTTAACTTATTATAGCTGGATCACTGAAATCCCCTAAAAAGTTCGTTATCAGAAATTACAGAAGTCTTGAAATACTAGTACCAACCAGTGACGTGTTCTATATTGCTAATACATGAGAACCAGTACTCATTACATATAAAACTGTGCCAATGCAAAAAAAAAGTATTGAGGTCTTTCCATATACAAATCATCCTGTTACAAAAATGTATGTAGTATCAATCAGAAAGAATTCAATAAAACTGTGTTTCTTTTCCTCCTTTAAACTATCAGATTTAAATGGCTAAATAATAGATTAAGTTACTTCTTAAGGTCCTTCATTAAATGGATGTATTAACTTAGTGATGATAATTGAGGATTTTTACACTGTATTTAAGATTAGTTAATTGTATTTGGCTGCAATACAAAGTCTAAGGGGCTTAGCTAAAAATCCTTTTTTTAAAAAAGAAAAAGAGACAGATTCCAGACAGTTTATGTGGAAGACAGCTCTGTTCAATTAAATGCAAACTGCAACTGAGAAGGGAGCAGAGCCTGCTGGGTTGATGAAGCTAGTTCAGCAGAACTGGACCCAGCACCAGAACAAGATGGCAGATGCATACCACTAGCTTTTCTGTGCTGGTCAGCATCACAGAGGATGGTGAGCATCACAGCTTCCTTGGGTCTTGAAGGTGCCAGGTCACAGAATTTCTCTGCTGTAGGTTTCCATCTCTTACATGGAGAACACAGTACTGATGTCAAGAGAAATGCATTCAAAGCTGCCAGGTGCTCAGGGAAGTTCTCTAATGCTCCCAATCAAAGTGATTTCTATTTTGTTATAATAAAACCTTTGTTACAATGGCTGCCCCTTTGTCTTGAAACAGTCCATTCCCACCTCAAAACAGCAAGTCTGCACTCTTGCTTTTGGCAAAATTGTGAAGTAGTACAATTGTCCCATCTTACTGGCCAGCTGGAAAGCTCTCCCAGCTTTCCCTTCGCAGTCAGGATGCCTTATGGAAGATTCATATCTGAGGCTTCCCAGGACACTTATTTTCTCACCTTACTGTGGTAGAGCAGCAGTAGGGGAAGCAGCTTCCCAACATGAACCCCCTGCTTGACAGACTGTGGACAGCCTGTCCACAGGGATAATCTGATTTTCTCTTGCTCAATTAGCCTCTCTATCCAATGAAATAAAATAAATGACAAAGAGATAATTCTTCATGCTATAAGAGATAAAAATAAATGGTAAGTAAGCCCAGTTAAGTAGCTTACCTCAAAATGAAGGGATTAGAAAGATTTCTAGGGACCTCTCTGTAATATTACAATACTCAGTCTTTATTATTTGATTATTTAATGTCTTCTGCTTCAGAATCCTAAATCCCAGGAGCCAGTAACACTGGATTTTCTAGATGCTGAACTGGAAAATGATATTAAAGTTGAGGTGAGAATGACTGTTTTTTTAGTACATACTGCTGCTTGTATTTTACTGTATAATACCTGAGAAGAAATACATGTTATAGATTTTGAACGGGAATCTACTTTGCTAAAAGATAATTTAAAATTTTTCAAGATTGTGAATTTATAGAGGAATTAAATTACAGTGAAAGATTACTACAAATTGAGCCCAGTATTATTCTTAAGCAAAGACAATGCATAATATTCCATTCATTTTTGGAATTCACTATAATTACTGTTTAAATAATATTTCTCCAGACTTCCTTATTAAGTGGTAATTTTAGAGAAGATAAAATCTGTAAAATTTTTAAAAACAAGACAGTTTTAATTGGATGTTAATATATTACCTGAAATATTTTACAATTACTTTCCTCTCTGCAAAGACGATGATTTTGATTTATGCAAACTTATTGCTGTACTGGAACTGAGAAGGAACTGAAAACTCAAGTTACTGAAAATGCTGACAACAAAACTAATTCCTGTATACATTTTGCAGTTACTGATTTTATAATACATTCCAAAATCTTTTTTAAAAAAAGTTTATTAACCTTCAGATGTAGAATGGAGTTCTATTTCAGCTTTTTAAAGTTCTCAAACAGACGTATTTTCAATTTGAAATTGGTCTTTCATGATGACAATAATCAGCACTTCTTGGTATCTGTTAAGTTCTGCCTTTGCTTTCTCAGAACTGCTGCTTCAGAGAGAAATTATTCTTAGACTGGTCTAAAGAAGGTATTTGTGAAACACTGTAACTACCTGTATCAGATATGCTGGGAAGCACTCAAAATGTTAGACAAAACTCATTCTCCTTCATACAGCATTCATACTCTCCCTATTACAAAACATCGAGTGTTTCTTATGAGTTTGTCTTCATATGCAAAGTATACCACAACTTCTTTTTCATAAGTCTACTAATTCAGTGCATATTTTGATAAAGCAACTTCTAATTGGACAAACCTGAAAATAGAAAACTTAAAAAAAAACAACAGTTGTGACTCCAAATGCATTACTGTTTTCTGTGTTTCTATGAAATACTTGTAATCACTGAAAACATTAATCACGTTATATGCAGCACCTACTTTTTACTTTTTAAATTTATCTTTTATTGCCAATAGATTCGAAAAAAAATGATAGATGGAGAAAGTGGAGAAAAAACATTTGAAACTCTGGTCAAGTCCCAAGATGAGGTAAGACAGAAACACAATTACATTTATAGATGCAAACAAAAACATCAAAATACTGTGAAATGGTAAAAAGATGTTTATTTTTCTGTTAGCTTATATGACTTCTTGTTTTTTTTTTTTGCCCAAGACTTGCTATTTCACTGGATTAGAGTAAAAGAAATAATGTATTTATGACAGAGAATTGTTTTGTTTCTTGATTTCTTTGATACTTCATTAATCAGGCAGTTGCTGACGAGGTCTTATATTCTATTCACCAAGAAGGAGATCCAGCCTACTTTTGTGTGTAAATCTCGAAACAAAGTACTTAATTTGTTTACGGAGATGTTTGAGAATCAGATTAACAGTTTATATTTTAGTTTAATAGATAAAGTAGTGAGAAAGAAATTAACATTTGTATGGCATAAATGAGGACTATTTGGGATAAGCAAAGTCATTTTACAGCTATCTTGTGTACTTTTGCTTTCTGAACTTCTGCTTGTTGAGTTCTTTTTATTTTCACATCCAAAATCTTCACTCCTGACAGATCACTCTGAGTTTCTCTAATAAGACAGATATATTTCCTAGCAATAGGAAATATTGAAACGTGATGTGGATCCTTACATGTACACATTTCTTCTTGGGAACTTTGTTGAGAAGAAATAATGATCGATTTGCCAAAAGAGCAAACATGACCTGAGTGTGCCCCACAGTTACAGTTCTAAAACAGCTTTTTGAGACTGTTGCCAAGAGTGTAAAACATCTTGAAGATAGCTGATGTAATGAATTATCACAAGAATATGAAGAAAATATCAGACAGATAGTACACAACCCTTACGTGTATTATATTGCAGAGTCTAAGTAATTTGATTCCATGTTATGCATGATCTTCTTTCTGATAACCTGTTTAGAAAGTGCAGAACCTCACAGACTCTTCTTGAGTTGAGAACCCCAACTTCAGTGGGAGCAGACAAATGTGAATGTAGATAGTTTTAGCTGAGGAATGGGGTAATGATGGTCATTAGCCCTAGAGTGATGCTTTCCTACTTTCATTTTTGAGGCAAATTGATTTAACTAAAACTTGACATATTTAAATTATCCAGCTGCAAAGTACAGCCATAACATTCAGTCCTTGTACTTACAGAGTCCCATGATCACCATAAACATGCCCACATTACTTCTGTGTACCAGCTTTGTGCTGCTTTTCACCTCTTCCCCTCTTCTTCTAAAGCATAGAGTTGGACTAACAGCCCCTATGCCTTCAGCTATGCCTCTCTGTGCTTTCGCACAAGAAGGGCTCCATCCCAGCCTTCCTGAGTAAGGCTTTACAATCTATAGAGGAATGCTGTTGTGTGGAAAAGTTCCACTATCAGAGGATGGTAAACAAATAGGGCTTTCATTGTACAGTGGGGATAAACCCCATCTGATGTCAGTTCTGCTACCTCTCTGCTTTCATGAGCCCATCTTGTCTGAGGAACATCAGACTATGCCTCTGCTTCGTCCCCTTGTTCTGAAGTGAGGCTGTTATTCATGACCTTGTGGCCTTCTACGATGGAGTGACGGCGTTGGTGGACGAAGGGAAGGCGACCGATGTCATTTACCTGGACCTGAG
>JANHGO010001682.1:0-33085 GCA_024606505.1 Aquila spilogaster
GCTCAAAGCTTTTCCTGCAATGGGGGTAGTTCCTGTGCAATAAACTTCTGTGGCTCACCAAAAGAGACCTCAAAACACAACTTCCCTTTTCCCTTGTTTGGTTCATCTCTTCTATGCTACTCCTTATTTTTAGCAAGGCCTGTGAGCCCTATCTCCCACTCCTCCACTATTCTTTAAAATAAATAAGTCTAAAAAGAAAATTAGATGAAACCACAAACAGGTTCTGAAGTTATTGGAAGAAGCAGGCAAAACACAGATGGGACCTGAGGACTTTTCATTAAAACATGGGATACTTTTGGTCCCCTCTGCCAAAGACTTCCTCGCAACCCAAGTATGAAAAGAGTTTGTTCTTCTGGGAGCTAGTGGGGAAAGGGGCAACAACTCACGAATTGCTCTCATTTGCAAGTCTAACGAGTTTCTTGGCTTTTGGAAGTAGCAAAGAAGTTTTAAGCAGCCGAAAGGGTGTAAAACCCCATTCTTCCTGGCAGTGAATGTCAACTGTTAGCCACTCCAGAGACAGATGGTTGGTGGGAGTCAAAAGTACCCAAACAAGCTAGAAAAATGCATTAAGTGACACAGAGCTGATCCCAGCTCAGCGTAGCTGGTGGATCTGTCAAAAGTCTGCTTCATCTCTCTGAGTCTATGTTACACGGGAGGCCCAAGTCAGGGTGCCCGTAGGAGAACATCTCCTTGCGCTTGACATGAAAGGCCAGCAAATGTCAGGCAAGATAGGCTAGTGTTCAGCAGGCACAGAAACATTTGTTACAGCAATGGAATAATGATGAATTCAGTTGTAAGCAAAGCTGAAAAGAAGTTCCCAAAATTACAAAAAAAAAAGAGTAGAAGAAAGATTGATAAAGGCAGTAACAGCAACACCCTGAATTCCCATGCCAAGGAGTTAATTAGTTCTATAAGCACATTCCCTTTACATGGTGCTTTCTGGCTGAGAAAAGCTAGGAGTCTCACTGTTGGACCATGGTCACTGACCAAGATTAGAAATGCAGTTTATGTGAAAAGCTACAGCAGCCCAACTGCTGCACAATCTTTACACTGTGAGAGAGTATACCCCAACCGTACTGAGCCAACAGTCTGCTAATTTCCAAGCTAGAAAATACCAGGAGACCAGTGAACTTTAGCAGATGCCAAGTTTCAGTTTTACTGCCCAAGAACAAGCAAACTAGACTTTCCAAGAGGGCCATGCCAGTATTGCCTTGAAGGAGCTGCTCGGTGGCATCCAGGACCACCAAATAAAAAAAGGTGACAGCATGCTCTTTTGTCCTTCAGAAAGATGGACATGACACATTGAGAAGTTCAGTCGGGCACCAGGAGGTGCTTTTGCCTTAAATAGCGAGTAATGAGGTCATCCTAGCACTGCTCAAAACGAGGGCTCCGAAATCCTCAGCCAGATCAACCAGAAGAGATCCCAGTCACTTTGTTGAAGTTTTCCTACATGCAAGTAGTATTCCAGCTAGCGGGGATGGTGGTGTTTGGGAAGAGGGAGGGCAGCATCCAGGAGGCTGTTGGGAGTTTCCATGGTACAACAGCCCACTGTTTGTGCCACTGCCGGTAAACAGTGGAGAGACCACAGGGAGGAACCTCTGGGTTAAAGCCAGCACCAACCACAGAAATAGGCTGGATGCAGAAGGTTTTTACTAGGCACAGTCCTAAATGCACACAAGTGCCTCTGACTTCCCCAGACACGTGCAGGCACAGGCTCCAGCATGTCTCTGGTCTCAGACCACCAGCTCTGCCAGGGAGGAAGACATGCAGATCACACTAAAAGTCATTGCAGCACATCAGCTTGGAGCAGTGGTGAGCGCTGCCTTGACACCATGCCTGGTGGAGTCACCTTGGGACAGCATGCCAGAAACATTCAGACCAGCACAAGAACACAGCAGTTCAACAGTTAAAAACCCCCAAACCAATAGCTCAACAGTTAAGCTGGGGTGAGACAACACAAGGACCCAGACAGCACCAGGAGTGGCTGTTGATCTTGGCAGAGGACATGGAAGAGGAGGTATCTGAGCCACAAAAACCAAAGAGGCATGCAGGCAAGCACTGAACAGTCTGGGAGAAGTTGGAAGGGGAAGGAGGCTGTGTCTTGCCTGAGAGACCCCATGTTCAACATCTATTGCCTAAAGATCATCTGAAAGAGAATGCACTGTGATGCCAGCATGGTCTGGGTGACAAAACCACATCAGCAAGGCTGAGCACAGAGACAGCCAAGGTGAGAGAAGAGAGGAAAAGCCATCAGTGGAGGAAGACAACAAGACAAAGCACAGCTAGATGCTGAAGACTCGGAAGGGGCTCAAGCACAGACAAAGAATTTAAAAATATTTCAGAAGTTAAGAAGATTGCATAATATTTTTCCTTTCCACAGACTCCAAGAGTTTTGCCATCTTCACCAACCTGCAAAACAAAAGTTTACATCAAACCTTTTCCATTTTCAGCATGTGTTTTTGCTGAGGAATCAAGTGGCAACAGAACTGGTTTTGAACATGCACACCCTGACAAGCAGTTTCCTTTACAGACAAGCTTTTCTCCCCCCCAATTACACTTTCCTACACACACCCCTGAAGAGTTCACCGTAATCACACGTGAATTGTATTAGCTGGCCCTCCAAGGGGCAGTTATAATCTTCTCTGGAAGGTGTTAGCAGCTAAAGCAGAAGCTTGTCCAACACATTGCTGTAGAGAGCTCGTTGTCTGCTTTCCCTAAGACACATTCCCTGCTGTACTGCTGAAAATTTGGTTCATGCCAGCAGGAAAAAAAAAAAAAAAAAAAAAAAGAAGAGAACTACATGAACCATGCCAATAGCACTCATCTGAGAATGAGCAAAATGCCTCCACACCCACTGCATGCACTTTAATTGAAACAGTAAGGGGAAAAAAACCAGCAAGATTCATTTTACAATCAATATTCTACACGTCTGCTGTGCAACTGCTGTCCAGAGAATTAAGCATGAATGTCTCTGGCTTAATGAGAGGTGGAAAGTCCTAGTTAAATGGATTACAAGCTCTTTATTTCCTATGATTGATTCCTTCCATACAGTTGCAAGAAACGTTCTTCAAAAAAATGTTCTTAAGCAGCAGAGAAGCTATATTAGTGAAGGAGCAAACTTGCTTTCACATACTCGCTGCTCCTTACCTCCCATTCTGCACGCAGCCAACACGTGCAGTGCAGCACCGAAATTCCCTCACTGATCACACTGGCAACAAGATGTGCACACACAAGACCTATTCCCTCCACATCTTCCAAGATGTCATTTCTACTTCCCTTTCCAAAGCAAATATTCACTGCTCCACAGCAGTTAGCTGTTCCTCTGTAGCTCCCTTGTTCTACAAACCAGATACTGTTTCAGCTTCCTACACCAAGAGTACATAAATTAATTTGATAAGACTCTAATCACACAGCAAACTCCTTCCCACTACAAACACACTGGATGTGCTGGGGCCAAAGTAATCAGAAAAGAAGATAGTCAGCAGGATCTGGTGACGTGAAAGACTCAGAGAAGTCAACTCCATCTCCCTGATTTTGGAGAACTTTTGGCTCTAGCACTTTTTGTTTCCTTCTCATTGCAACTGGACTGATTTGGAGCAATCAAGACAAACCAACTGACATTGGAAAGGCCTTAGAGGTATTCACTTTTGGATAGAGCACCCTAAAAAGCCACAAGCTAACTGATGAAGCCCAGGAGAGTTCAACAAGCAAAGTCAGCCTGGATTAGGAGATGAATACAGGAGGATTGTTGACTGATGTTTATAATATAGACGTGGGGTGGGAAATACCAAAGCTCTCGGCAAAAATAAGAGCATGAATGCATGTGATATGAATAAACAATGGGAGCTGCTGCCTCATGCCTGGGAATGCCAGATGTGACATGAGCTTTCAAAGCAGTCTGAAAGTTCAATGGCAGACACGTGCACCATGTCTCTCAAACCACTTCTGACTCAGGGAGGCTCTCAACGCTAGAGGTATCTCTGAAAGGTTGTACAAGGTCCATCCTTGGAGGTTTTCAAGACCTGACTGGACAAAGCTCTGAGCAACCTGGTCTGAGCCCAGGGCTGACCCTCCTTTGAGCAGAATGAGATGGAGCAGAGCCTTCCTGAGGTCCCCTCCCACCCAAGCAACCTGGTGGGTCCAGGATTAAATGAAATATCAAGTGCCACCCCCCACAGGAGCCTCAGCTTCCAGAATGACACACGCATGCGGGTTTTTCAAGCAAGCAGCTACAGCACATCCTGGAAGCCCTTCTCAAAGTGACTCCAAATTTGCGATGTTGCCCCCCACAGCTACTCCAGTCTGTGAGAAGATAATTCTCTTCTCACAAGCTGTCAGGGCAGACTCGCCCAATTGGCTGTTTCCATTCATCACCTCCACTACAGCTTTCTGATCACTTGAAAAACACATTAACAAATATCAGAAAACTGAGATATACACAACCTCCATCCCTATTTAGTACAGCTCTTCCTCTGTCAGAAATCAAAGTATCTGCTAACATCCAGTTTACCCTTCTTCTGTTCCAAAGATGTTCAATAAAGCACAGGTTTGTCGCACATTCCTAAAGCCTCCTTCCAGTTATTACTGAATTCTTCTCAGTTCTGTACAAATTAGCCTCTGTTCAATGCAAGGAGACATACGTGAGAGTTTCCCTCCCAGAGGATTTACAAGCTCAACCTAGACACTGCAAATGAAAATGGCATCTAAGAAAACAAGCGGGTAACAGGAGACAGGTTACAACCACCCCATCACACATCAACACGAGGTAAATATTGTCTTGACTGCTGATGTGTGTATTCTTTCCAAACCTGGAGTTGATCTTTAGTAAGACCTGAATAATGATGAAGTGATTTTACTCCATTTGCAGCAGTGTAAATCTTTCAGAAGGGAATTTTCTCAATTCACTTGGGAAGCGGTTACAACATTCTCAAATGCTCCTTGCTTTCCAAAGAGCATCTCAAAATGCTGGTCAAGGTCATCCTGACTCTGACATTACAAGTGACACATCAAGGGAAAGGGAGAGAGGGTGAAGTCAGGAAGGAAACCACCCCTCCATCCACAGGGTGACTCCCAGAGCGAACAGAGGAGATTCACAGTCATTTCCAACCCATGCCTGGAGAGTCCTGTTCTAATAAAAACAAAAAAACAAAACGCCATCTGCCAGTTACATCAGCTACTATCTTGTTTTCCTTATGGAAAGGACCAGTCATGAGGGATTCAAACTCATTTACTGATGCAAATCCAAGACCTATTAGTCAAAGTGCTTTCAATCATTTTTGAGGACTTTTAATACAACAAGCATTAACCCACTCCATTCCAGTGCCCTCCCCAGCATCAGTGGCACTCTTCCAGACAGCTACCAATGGTACCACCACCCAGCACATTATCAACAGTGATGAGCAAACTGGCATGTTCACGATAATCATCATCAGAGTGAAACAATGACATCTGCAGCAAACTGTCTTCACAGCAAGACAGTTGTCTTCCCTCCACCCCACCTCCAGCAAAACCCTCCGCAAAGCTAAACAGGAGTTATTTGGGCAGTCAGTAAATCGTAAAGAATAGGGGTACCCTGTAACTTGTGAAAAGCTGAGCACTGCAGCCATTTCTACATCTTTCCCCCTCCTTATTCACAGCCATCAGGTGACTGATATTAGTCAGGCAAAGGTATCCAAAGCAAACTTGTGGCCAGGTTACGATGAGCCTGGGGGTCTGGGGATGCTGGCGCAAAGCTCTCCATCTGCCATGCCTCAAAGCGCTAATGCCCCTTTAGGTCATTGCTTATGATCCTCAGCCTCATGCTGAGCTCTTGAGGCAAGACCCCAAGGGGTCCATTAATACGTAGCTATGGAGTTTGGTGGGAATTGCTTCCAGCCCAGAGCAGCTTATCCAAACATCTGCAGCAGCTAAGCAGCAAGTCCCACAGGAGCCCAGAGGCCAGGATGCAACCTGTATTTCTCTTCCCTTCCCTGTAAAACACTAAGCTTTCTAGGAAAAAGGAGAGGCTGAAAGTTCATTTTTATTAAGTAGCTCTATGACAATGCAGTAGTGAAAAGAAAATGAAAGATACTCAACAGATTTTTACGCAAGCATTAAGGGAACAAGAGAAACACATGCTAGTCTTCAAGGCTATGCATGCTCTGAAGGCAGAAGCACCTACCTAGGTGGGTCAGGCACCTCACACACCTGAAATACAGACCAAAAAGCAGCCATATCCCAAGAAAGCAGAGGATGACTTTCTGGAGCACAGAACTCCCACAGAAAATAATTTTTTTTAATTCTCTCCTCCCCCCATTTAAGAGGCTCCCAGGAAAATTAGCCTATGTAACTTGAAAGGGCAAGCCAGCTGCACACAAACACAGCATTTGAAGGATTAAATGGCTTTTAATTAAGCCTACTTCACTTCACTTCCCAGTAAGCCACTTTGGGCTTTCATCTTAAGTCAATTCAGATTAAGAGCCTGCCTCGATAGGAATGTTGAGGGAAGCTGCTGTCTGCTTAGGAAAACAGGCAGCTTTCCTTACACTAGCCAAGAGCTAAAAATATCTTTTTTTTCAGCTAATTTTCCTAAGAAAACACAGTGTGATTGCATAAGTGTCTCTGTTCCTGTTCTCTTCTACTCTCCCCTACCTTTCCTTCCATCCCCAAGCAACAATGCCCTGGAGCATCAGCCTCTTCCAACCCACAAAGCAGTTATTGCACTGGCAGCAAGCTCTCCAAGAAGAGTTGCTGCTGGGTGGGAAAGGATCAAATGAACCTCACCCACAAGAGAAAAGCAGTTCTAGTCCAGCCCGCTGTCAAAAACTAGTCAGCATGTACAGCTGGAGACATGAAAGGATGGAAGTGGGAAGATTAAAGATTTAAAATAAGTCCCAAAGAAACTAGAGTTCGTTTGCTCTTGGGTCAACGTTTTTTGGTTAAATAGTAAAACATTGAGAGCACCTCACATTAAATAACTTGCTGGATGGATGGCCAAGCCAGTTTCTGCCACCCTCTTGAACACACTGAAAAGGTCCTGAAAAAATACTGGCATATTCATCAAATTAAGAGAAAGCACCAAGTACCCAAAACAGCATCTCTGCAAGTGTGAATTCAGCAAGAAATTTCAAGATTAGGCTTTATAAGCACTAGAAGCAAACAAACAAACAAAAAAGACCATCGGCAATACCTTTCTTTTTGTTGGAATGGTTCTTAAATATTACTGAAACTCAAGGGCAAATCAACATAAAAATTACTGTTCCCTGGATGAGCACACCTGAGTTCAAAGCCACCAGTATCCAGACTGGATAAACCAGAAGACTCTTAATTCCAAAGGAAAAGAGCTGGCCAAGAAAGAAAGAAAATGAAAACTACAGAACCAGAGGGGGGGGTTCCTGAAAAAATGGTAACAAAAATGGTAACTTCCTGACTAGAGGAACATATTTGGAAAGTACATTATGGGCATGGAAGAAAGAAGGGAGGTATTTGTCTCTGCCATTTTGAGAGACTGTAGTGGAAGGCTGCAGAGAGCGTTTCTCAGCTGGGTAACTGGTCAGACTGGAGAATAAGAAAAAAAAAAAAGAGACAAATGAGGGGGGTAATAATCAAGTGTGCTTCATGTCTTTGTTCCCAAATCTGGCAATCTAGGTGTTTCTCCATGTCTTAAGAACTATTTTCAACTGAAAACAGGGAATCAGACATGAATGCTCAGTCTGCTTTACCGCTGCAGGAGTTTCAGACCTCCAGTTTCCCCTGCATCCATGAGATGTGAGCATCATGGTCTAGGTAAGGCATGGGAGACAAACAAGAGCTTCCACCTTGCTTGCCAGAACTAGAAGGCTTTGCTTTCCCAGCTAGGACACAGTTTATAAACCAACATGGGTATGTTCACATGAAGATTACAGTCCAGCTGATGTGTGACAGCAGGTCTATCTGGTTCACGGTTGGTTTAACAGTCGCTTGAATTTCTCTGTCAATCTCCAGCAGACCATTACCTCCAACAGGTCCTTCTTCATTCCCAGTAGCATGATCCTATTTTTGGATTCTGTGGGCTTATGAGCAATATGTTTGACTAGTGTTTTGTTTCCCATCTCGGCTATCTCTTAAGCTGGTTTAAGAACAGTTATGTAAGAGTCCTTCTGGGTTACAATGGGAAGGAAGCACTTCCTTCGCTGACCTGAATTCTGACATTATTAGCACATCTTCCAGATCTCTATCAGCCCCAGCCTTACTGAAAGTACTCATTTCAGAGATGTAAAACAAACCACTTAGCTCCCCCAAATTAAAGTATTTTAGGTTTTATACCACAGAGCACTTTCCTAACCAGTGATTGTTTCTCCTGAGAAGGCACTGAATGGAATGACTGAGAAACACCACCTGAAGCAGTGTCTTACCTTTTCCAATACAGTCAAACCACAGCTCAGCTATCATGTAAATCTAGTTTCAGAAACTCTTAAGCCAAGAAAGCTGGGAAGAAACAAATACATGCATCTTCAAGCCAGCAAGAAGCTGATCAAGAATTCCCAAGGGTGGATGAGACAGAAGATGCCTCACACATGAAAAAAAGTCATTCTAATCTCTGCACCTACTAACGCCAATGGAGTTAAACTAATTACCTTCCTTGGCTCTAAGCCAATGGGTGTCAAGTGAGAGACATGAATCAAATTTTGCACATTCTTCCTGCCCTCTCCAGTTGAGCCAATGATTTTATTACTTGTATCTCAAAGGGGGCCAAAAGAAATCTAAGCAACTGCTAGAAGACACCTTCTTTTCTAGCCAATTCAAAGGGAAACTCTTGATTATTTTTGTGTGTGTGTGAATTCTGTTGTGAATTGCATATCAGTCAAAAAAACCCAGCAGACTTAGACCCCTTGGCTCGTGCTCTTCTGTGTGATACAGGGTGGGGTTGTGGTGGCTCCTGCTCATCCAGCAGTGCTTTTGGAGTCAGCCTATGCATCCTGCAACATCATACCAGGCTCTGGCAACCCACAAGATGCAGCTGTCAGGGTTAGTTGATCAACTTGCTCTTCAGACAATTTCACAGCTGACCTGAGCAGGTGGTTGGATTAGATGACCTGAGCTCCCACCCAAGCTGAACTATTTAATCTATGATTTTATATTTATGTACAGGAATCACTTCCTTCACGGAATGTAAAGCTCTGCCCCAAACCCCAAGCTTTGCATTCCAATAAGTTCTCAGAAATTGCTTGACAGCAAATTACAGAGGAACACTTCCTATTCTGCAGACTGCTTGATCAGAGCCAGGCTTACAAACCCACTTGAACTCAGAGGAGCATCTAGCTCTCAGCACCCAAAATCTGCCCTTACAAGGTAGCCAGAACCCACATTTTCCAGGCTGGGTTCACTTACAGGAGGAGCATTCACCCAGAAGAGAAGCTGTTGAGCCAAAGGCATTTTCTAACTCTTTTAGAGCACGAATTGGGAACACTGGTGCCCTATCACTCTGCATAAATGCTTGTGAGCCTTCATTTCCTTATCTCATCAATCAAGGCAAAACACAGTCCTGTTCTGCAGAAAACACAGCTGGACTCTTGCCCATTGCACCAGTAGGACCAATGTGACTGGTCCGAGGCTGCCTCCTGCCTGGAGTTGTCACCGACACACTGGTGGCAACCACATTGTACAAGAATATTGATGAGCAAGGTCCATGTTTGAGTGATGTTATCGCAAAGTATCATAAGAAAACACAGGAAGCAAATAGAACAAATTACTGCTTACTAGTCAAGATGGAGGAAAACAAAAAAAAAAAAAAAAAAGGCTTTTCAGGAACCTGAAAGCCCAGAGGTGTTGCATTTCCTTCACAGACCTATGTCAGTTTTTCTCCCATGCATCAAGGCACTGTAGAGAAGCAAGGAAGGCAGTGCTCAAGCAGCCTTCATACAGGAAAAGTTTTGGAGAGGTATCTCTGCCTCCCTGCCAGGGAGAGCACAACCCAGTGACCTGGGAAAAAGCAACCACCGCTTACAGCATGTTCAGAGATTACTTGAAAAGAAGACTCAGGAGAATTTAGTATTTTCCCCTTTTCCTCCCTTTCTAAATGGATGTTTCCATTAGAGAAACCAAGCGCTTTACCAATTTTTAAAACAGCCCAAGTTTTACAGCCAACATATAAACTCCAAAAGAGTGCAGCTGGTCAGGATGGAAACATCTTTTCCAGCATAAACCCCTCAAGCTAGCAATGTTGGCCAAACTGCTGTAAATCACCATCTTCTCCCTCTTTAATCCTGGCTATTAACTTTTAGCTTTCTAAGCAATTTTGCATATTCCAGCAAGTTGGGGTTTTGGATCATGCTGCTTTCCAAGAATGCCCATTTCTCTCTTTAGCAGCACAACAACTGCAAGCTGTTGAGTAGCCTGTGGTATTTTTAAAAGGGTGATAACATTTTCACTGGGCTAGAAAACACACTGTCCCAATATAACTAATATCTCGTAAAATCAACTTGAGTTCTAGGCATTTTCAAATGGAGTTGTTTGCTATTCAATCTTCTGCCAAGCCCTCGAGAACTTCACATTTTAATCTTTTTTGTTCCATTTAATATTGACTGACCAAAGCCTGTTCAAACCTTCCCTTTTTTTGCAAACAGCCAATACCACCTACTTCCAGCAGCAGGGATGAGAGTAGAGCATCACGCACCCATTTCTATTCCGGTGACATTACGCAAGTGCCTTCTTCACACACCACCTACGCTTCGGTCCTCAATCTGTTTGGCTTCACAGCATCCCTCCGGAGTGAAAACACAGAGGCAGCTCCATGTCTCGTCTAGCTCCATCTTTCAACGGGCTGTTCGTGTTTCTTTTCACAGCTTAATAAGGTTTTGTTCCCCATGCTGGAGAAGCATCTTTGCCACCTAGCACTTGTTCAGCCCACAGGTTTGAACCCAGCACATGCAGCTTGTTCAGCACACCCAAGCTCAAGAGCCCTCTCTCTGCAACAGGTAGCTCAGTTTTTATGGGGATGTAAGCGTGATTTCTCTTAAATCTCTCCTTGAGCTCAAAGTAGACATTTTAAACATAGGCTCCTGAAAGCCCTTGGGTTTTCTCCTTAACTAAACTGACATGTCAAAGCTGTTGTTTTCCAAACCTGCAGATGAAAACCCAGGCTATTTACTGTAACAGATCTGCAAATTTGAAAAGCCCAACTTTGGTGGTTGGCCACCAGGCACAAAGAAACAATCACAGATATAGACATGTGCAGAAATAGCTGAGAGGGGTAGAGCCAGCCGTTCTTTGGTAATGGGATGCTCAGTAAGCGGCACATTTCCCTAGCATGGGATCTTTCCCAATAGGGTTCAAGGGAAGTTTCTTCTCAAGTTCTTAAGCTTCACAGAAAGTCCTAACAGTCTTGCCCAAAACACTTCAACCACATGGCAGGAGATAATCCTGCTGGCAGTTTGGTCACAGCTGCAGAGCACTCCACGTGGTCCACAGCCAGCACATAGCTAGATTGCACCCAACTTCAAGATAATGAGTACAACTCAACACTACACTGCTGTCTGCAGACCAGACCCAGGGTAAACCGAGTCTTATGTCCAGCCGACACAAAACAAGCTGCTTGAGGCCCCATTATAAACTCCCTGCACAGGCAGTTCCCTGCCATGCGCTGGAGGAAGGCCAACCATTCCAACTATCCCACTATTGCAGCAGAGGTCAAAACACAGCTGGATACCGTAGGATATGTTTAATGCTCACACAACAGTTTAGTCTCTCCCCACCATGAACCATCCATTGCCTCCACATTTATCTATGAAAAAGTTTCCAAAAATATAAGGCTGCTTGGCTTTCAGATAGGAACAGACTCAGTGGTTGTGCCACTAAGGTCACACCACCCTGTTAAGGAAAGTAGCACAGAGCGGACCATACTGTATTTTAGACACCCTTTCATATGGGAAAATGGTTTTGCTTTCTTCTGTAGCAAGATCAAAAGAGTTGATATGACCCTGAGTTGGTAAACCCTGACCCTATGCCACCAGCTTTCCCATTGACTTCCCCAGTTTCTCATCCCTTGTTCAGAGACTTCAGGAACTAGACAAAATGCAAAGCAATGGAATCTCCCAGGCTTGCTTGGAAAGGATGCAAAGGCTTCACTTATTACATTATCATCACAACTGAACTCCCTGCAGCCTGTCTTGTCTGTCCCAAGAGAATTCTACAGAGCAAGTGACACCCAGACACATCCACCCCACAGCAGCACAGTGAGGCTCTCACAGAAAATGTTGAGAGTTTTACACATGGATGGCAGCATCTGAATTCTTTGCGGTCAAGATAAGGAGAGAAGAATGGACACTTGGGGATTTTATTTGTATTTTTTTAATTTATTGATTATTTAAGGGGAGTGAGCTAAGTGGCTACAAACTTATGCACCTTTCAAGGGCCAATATCCCTAAACTTCAGAGCTTCCTCCTGTTACCAACATTACTTTAGGATGAGCAAAACACACAAACAGTGGCATCCTCAGCGCATCAGCTCCAACCCCCTACCAGAATCCACAGGTATCACTGGAGGAAGGAGCAGAGCACACAGAGCAGATCAGAGAACAAGCGAGACAGCAAATCACAAAGTCTTTCATTACAGCCAGAGCATATTTAAGAACAGTCTCATCCTTGCCACTCTTTGCTCTTACAGAAACAGCTTGAACTTACCAGGACATAAGATTTTCCCTTTTCTCCTCTCACTCAAGCTATCAAGTGGAAGTGATTGAAACAAAGCCTAAGAAGGAAGAGGGTCCAATATGCTCATGAGCACCTAAAACATAGCAGGGAGACACAAGGAGGTTTGCAAACTTCCTCTACAGCACACCCCAAAAGGACACCATTACAGTTATAAGTCACTTCTTCCCCCCAACCATTAACATCTTGGGTCTGCCACATTCTGTGGTAGGTTTCAGAAGAAACATGTATCTTGGTTCCTTGGTAGCCCCAACTTTTCCCTACACACCCTAGAAACCAAACGCAACAAAATTACCGTTTTCGACATCAGAATAAGCCTGCTTTTTTTTTTTTTTTCCCCCCAGGAGAGTTCAGCAAGTAGCACAAACAGATTTCAAGCCTGTCACCTACCACACTGAAGGCTGAGGAGCCAGCTGATCTTCTATTTTGCCCCAAAATAAAATCTAAGCATTCTGCTAGAGCTGACCACTTCACTGAAAGAGGAAAAAAAAGCAGGTACAGGATCAGTTCCAGCAGGTCCAGTGCTAACACCAGACAATCCCAGCCTCAACAATGCCATTTAAACAAACATACTTGCATTTAATTTCAAGGGAAAAAAATGTCATCTCTCTCCCCTACCAGCTGTACTGCATTAACCTTTGTCACCACTGTGACAGGTCACTCTCCTGCCACACCTCCAGCGCAAAGCTCATCAGAAGCACAAGAAAATGAGAGCTTTTAAGAGGACAGTCAATATTCTTGGCAAGAAGTTTGAGATTTCCTTTTTTTTTTTGTTTAACTGCACATTCATACTTTGTCACAAACATTCTCTGCTATGGAGGCTGGAGCACAGGACTCCCAAAGACTCAAGCTGTCAGCAGCTTTTCTCCTCCTTTATGGAAAAAAATACTCCCCAGAATACTTTCTCACTACCGACTTCTTTATTTTTAGCTTGGCAGCTCTAAGTCATATTCAAGATCATCTCCATCTTTGTATTATGACAGTCCTGAATTCTTGCTTTAAGTTACAATGCAGTTTATTAGCTGAAAGGATTTCCAGCTGCAGTTATTGCCTAGTAGGAACTGAACTGATATCCATTCATCATCCCCCTCCTTCCAAGACGAGATTGCACAAGAAAGCTGAAGCTCATCATCGATTTCCTGCTAAAATCAGGTCCTAAAGGCAGAAGAAACTCATTATATATTTTAATCTTGTTGGGCTTTGAAATTCTCCTCACGAGATGGTTTAACTAACACAATTTGGAAACTTGCAACAAAACTGGGAACGGGGAGGTGGCCAAGACCTCACCTACACAACAGCTCAAACATTTTGCCTGTCATTATCTATGCAACACAGCAAAGAGATTCTAGATGTAGGCAAAGGATGGCAGATTTATGCATAGATTCAGCAGCCATTGAGCTATTCTTTGCAGCAATCTGTGTGCTGAGTGTACTAGAGCAGGCTGTTCACAGAGACACTTGCCCAATGTACAAATAAATACCACTTGGTCATCAGCAGCTGAACAGGCAGAAGGGAGAAGTTTAAGAGTTCAGAATAATACTGGTTTATTTGAACTACACCTGGAGATGAAGAGAAGGTCAGATGCAACACAACACAGAGAAAAGCTCTATGAAGAGTCAGGGATGTTAAGCAAAGGGTAACAAGACCTTCACAGCACTCTTATTTGACCCGCAGTGTCATCCAGGGACTAGAACCACATCCCACAGTTGCAAAACCAGCACGTGATTCCCTGTTTTGTTTGCTGGAAATGGGAATACACGACGGAGGAGGCGTATTACAGCCACAAACCCAGGTTACCTTAGAAGTCCATATAAATCGTGACGGTTGAGTGCCCTGGGTGGGGAGGATTAGCGATGTTCATGCACACACACGTGCAGGATGTGTTTAATCTCCGAGGGTATTTCAAGCAGAAAGACAATAGCCCCCTTTTGCAACACCTCTCCTCCCCAGATGATCTTTTATACACCCACGTGCCACGCAACTCTGAAAAGCAGTTCTCAGCATGTGCTTTTAAAACACAACAGCACAATTAAAAACCTAATACCCGAAGGGAACAATAGGACAGCCGTATGGATTAATGCGAACAGCGGGCTGGATGGCAGGTAAGAGAGGGAACAAAAAGAAATCAAAGGTTCTTTCATTGCAATCATTGCAATTCCCAGACCTACCCTCAAATTAAGTTCTTCCAATCCTTTAAAAAGACTCAGGCTCTATCTTATATTTACTTTTAAGCAGTCTTCCTACTATCAAGGCTTGAACATGCAAAAGCCCTGAGGAGAGAGATCAAACAGCAGGGCAGGTTGGGGAAAAGTTCAACTCCCAAAAGGTCATTCTTGTGCAGAGATGTCTCAAAGCTGCTGACACTTTTTGGCAGCTAAACATTCGCAAAAGGGGCACAAATGGGAACAGACATGACATCGCCAGCTATTTACACGAGGCTTAGACAGATTCAGGTTGCAGTTTCACTAGCGTAAAGCAGATACAGCAGGTAAGCCACTCTGAAACTTCCTTGGAAAAAGAAAAAGTTCTTTTTGGCTAGATGTGTGTACATGCTACAAAAAATACAAAGCAAAAGTCTCAGTGAAGTATTATCCCTACTTTAAAAATATAGTGAAAAACCCATTAAAACAGTGATCATGTCGCATTAATATGGTTTCTATCACTTTTACCTATATACCTGTCTTCAGACCACACAATTTGCTTTATATTTCAGACCGCCAAAAAAGCAAATAGGCCTCTAGAGAATATAACCACAAAAGCCCACAGCAAAATATCACCTATGCAGATGAAGAAAGACCAGAATCCTGCAGCAGGTTTTTCCTTCCATCATAGGTTGAAACCCTCCTCTATGGAAAAAAAAAACCAAAAACCCACCCAGTTTCAGGATGTTATATTCCCCTTTTCACCAGATTACTGAAAAATCTGCTAGAGATGCTGAATCACACAGGAAGACTGGGGTCAAGAAACAGCAATGACAGCTAGAAATCCTAAAAAGAGACCCCCCCACTCCCAAAACCACAATACAAATTACCATCGTGCTATGAGAGGTAGCACAGACCAACCCAGGTTCCTGCAAATCTCTGAAACAAAAACGAACAAAAAAAAGATATGCCGATAGTTGGTGCCACTTTGCACCTTAAAACCTATAGATTCATGCAAGGATGCTCCCCACCACACAGCCCATCAGCTAACCCTGCTCTCCTGCCCCAGCCTCCACGCTAGATTCCCCATCACACCAGACTTCATCTGGCACGCCTGTTATTTCAGAGTGCTGTTGCAACAAAGCTCTCACAGCGCACAAAACCTCGACAAAATGATCCTTCGACTGCCCTGCATCACTTCAGCAACGCTCGGATGCTTCTCCAGTTGCCACGAGCCTACTGCACTCAATCTTTATTTTCCGCCCCCCGCATTAGGACATTGCAAACCAGCAACAAAACACACAGAGAAGCTCTGAAAAGAAAGCTCACCATCACATTTGCAGCATGGATGATTTCATCCCAATTACTTGCTCTTGTCATGCAAAAAGAGCTACAGGAGAAGATTTAAATCCTGATCCAGACAATACAACAGCCAAAAACGAAGACGCTGCCCCAAGCATTTATTTCAGATTTTTACATGCTGGGATCAGCCCTTCAGAGGCTGGGGAGTCTCCCAGAAGTGCTCTTGGAGGGCAGACAGACATTAAAGCCCAATTACACATCTGAATTTAAGTCTTCACCCTCTGATTCAGGGGAGCCAGAGGAACACGCACATACAGGATCAGCTTGTTTAAAAAGAGGACCTGAAAAAAAAGTGTGCAAGTTATGCAGAGAAGCCAGGCAAAGAATGCAAATTCTGACCTACTTCTCCCTCCTGGCTGAGAGAGGGCATGAGGCAGCTGCTATTGCTGCTCCGCAAGCACAAGAGATGAGCAGGAGCCCTGCCAAAATTTCTGCAGTGATGCCTCTTCCAGACACAGGCTGCTCCGTGCAGGCTGCTTGCAAGGCAGAGGCAATCATCCTTCTGCCCGGGCAACAAGACCAGAGCCACCCGGTCCAGCAGCAGATGTAGTCAGGATGGGCTGGGGTCTCTGAAGAGCCTGGTTGCAGCTCTCATGCCAGCAGTATTGCCCGCTGGAGTCCTCTGCCAGCATCTGCCTTAGTTCAGCTTCAGGCAGGATGGGGAAGAGCGGCGTTTTCCAGGTAGGTGGGAGGTCAGGTGCCTTCATAAAGCCTCCCTCAAAACCAGCCTCCAAGATGGGAAGGGGGACAGGGGCAGAGCCATTGAGGTGATAGTCACATTGGCTTGACTACAACGCCAACTGGACACCTACGGACAGCAGTGTCTTCTCTGATCAAGATCCACACGGAAGCCATCCACTCTCCCAGTGCAACGGGCCAGCGATGCAAGGAAAATACCAGACGAACAGGGAGCCAGAACAGGAAGAGTTTCACTCAACTCCTCCACTGGAGGAAGTTTCTTGCTCTTATTATGCAAGCTGAGGCTCTCAAACCAGATCTTCGTGCTGGACTGCCTATCCAAGAGCCACCGACCTTCTGCACAGTTGGTCTACAGGAAAGTCACTGGCCTTCAGCCACTTCTCACCCCAGCAGGATGGAGTCCAGTCAGCCCAGTTACTCCAACCAGAGGTGAAGTGGAACCAGTGGCATTTATGCAACATTCACCCTACAGTACTTTCCATCTTGGAAGGTTTAATTTTTGAGTCCTTGCAAAAACCCGAGAGTGATCTTTAGGAGACATGAGAAGTCTTCCTCCCAAGCTATTCTTCATAACTTTCTATAGGAAAAAGTCTTTCAGATGAAAAAAATTCATCTGATCTCACACAGACACAAGGTGATTGAGTTAACCATCAGCTTAGGTTGGATGAGTCTGAGACATGTTAATTGCAGAATATTTTCACTAAAGCACCAAGCTGCATCAGCACAAGGTGATATAGAATAAACACAACCAAGAGCTAGCAATCTTAAATCAACCACAGATCCAGCTCATTTCACACAGTCACATCTTGCTTCACCCAGGGCACGCGATGCAGCTGGCTTTTGCCAATGAGCTCACACCTGGTGCTGGTGCTGCTAGAGCAATGCTTGGGTGGAGGTTACTGATGTTCCTGGCTTATTGCAGCCAGCTGAAAAGAAATTGGGACAAGCAGAGAAGCACTGAGAGTAGCAGTTTTCAAACAGCCCCAAGACTCAGCTCATTTCCAGCACTAGCATAAAGGCACACCATGCCTACAGGGGGTAGAAGTTACCTGCCAAATTTCAAACGATGGGAACATGAGCGGCACTGACAGTTCCACATCCCAGGGGGAGAAACAAGTGTCTAAAACTGGTTTCTCATCAGTTCTTGACATGCAAATACTACCTTTTATTATACCCGATAATCTCTTAACAATATAGTCCAAGGTGTATTATTCAGCATCTCCCAAACTTCCTGGCTGGCATAAATGCAGTTATAGATAGAGCCATAAAATCCTTGTTGTACTGGCCAGCAATTGCAATTTCTGTCCAAAGCCTACTGCAAACTCTGATTATAGAGAAGGCTTTGTTCAGCCAGTGTCCTTCCTTTCCCTTGGGAAACCTGTATGTCAAAAGACCAATAAATGCTGGTAATTTATTATGTGGAAAGACAGTCATGCAGCTAAGAGTAAGAGAGAACCAAGAGCTAAGCTGGGTTTATGTTTGAAATAGTCAGAGCCCTGCGGTGGCAAGTCAAATTTGTTGCTCCTCTGTTTATATGCACATAAATATCAGGGGGTGAAGGGATGTAAAGTAGAGAAGGATTATCAGCATCACAGGAGTGTTGAGCAGAAAGATGTAGTTCAAATTTAAAGATGGTTCAGGGACTGTGTTGCAAGAAAACAGAGGAAAAAAAACAATTTATGAGGAATTAGATAGCTCCAATTTGAACAGTCTGTTCATCAGCATTGATTAAGGAAAGATTGGTTTCATCCTAAAGGACAGCAGGTGAATCACCACAAGTCCTTTGAGTTCTCATCCCTCATTAATAGATGCCACTCCCCTGGGCTCTGGAAGCATCTCTGGTATAATTTTGATGTTTAAATAAACAAGAATCACATACGTATTTGGGGTTCTTCCAGCCTCCCAAGCATCCAAGGAACCCTCCAGCAGACAAAGGATGTGGTATCCTGCTCATCACCACCTGTGAAGACCCCTAAAGCCCAACCTGCCAGATGATCCCTCATTTCTCTCTGGCCTCTTCCCAGGGACTGGAAGATTCAAACACCACCTGGATAACTCATTTGCCCATGCCTTTTCTGTAGGGCTGCAGTCAGAGCAGGCAGGGAAACTTGGCTGCATTTCAGTTAGGCACACCAAGCAGAACGACTTTCTCCAGCTACACAGGGCGCAGCTTACAAAAATCTCCCTCTCCCACCCCACAGAAGAAAGAGCTGGTATGTTTAATAAAACACTTAATCTTTTGCACCAAAACCAGTCTGTAAACAGCCCAAGGGTTTAGACAGGTAGCTGGGATGTGCAAGATACTTTCAAACCGGTGTTGTCTTCCTTGCATGTCCCAGGTGAGCCACTTGCCTTGTCCATCAACAGCATTTCTACTCAAACCAAGAGAAAGAGAGCTCTCAGTTCCAGAGTGGAGAGTCACCAAGCACGCTATGCCCCTGTTGCTTTGGGTTTAGACAGCAAGCAGATGTTTAGAAGAGCACCCAAGGTCTGCCCTCATCTGAACCACTACTACTGGAATAGCACGGGGACCTTAGGAATACTTTACCACTCAAAAAATATTTGTCCTCAGCAGCCTTGCTGCCCTGCCAGCTGCCTGCCAAACCCATTTGGCCATATAACTTAACCGGCCAATTCCCATCAGATCTGTTGGCAGCTGCTGACTGCTCTTCACAAGGATACAAGGGTTTAGCAGGTCCTTCAAGGTTGCTGGCAGGACACTGCTGCCTCTGCTTTCACACATACCTGTGCTGGTGCACCAAGGTCTCAAGCCAGCTCTGAGCAAGTCAATGCATTGCAGCTGCTGACGAGATGCTCTAATCAGGGTCTAGGTAGATCCCCATGAAAGGAATCAAGCACCACATGGACACCTCTATTTTGGAGATGTTCAGCATGGTGCTCCCATGGAGATCTGTCCCCACCAGGTGTTGGGCAATAAAGCCATTTAACTCTACATCGATATTCTTTGGTTTGGAGAAATTGAAGATACTCAACTTGTATATAAAGGGGAGGAGGAAAAGTGTTACCCAAGCAGTTAAGTGTTTTGGACATGGCAGACACCACATGGAGATAGGAGAGCACTGTAACTTGACAAATGAAGCAGATGGCCTGAGCCTCGGTGTGGCCAGTCACAAAGCAGACATTTAAAAGAAATAAATATGTACTGCTGCCTCCACTTCCAAGGAAATGGTGGGAGATCTGCTGAGAGAAGTAGAGACATTCATGATTTCATATCAACTGGAACTGATCAAGGAACCCAATTCTTGCCTCCAACACTGCATTGTGTTTGTGAAACACATGCTTGGCAGCATGAAAACCAGGCAGGATTTCTTCCTGCACCACTTTCTACCTTTATCAGCCCTCAGCACAGCTTCACACCAGCTCCTGGACCCACCTGTGCACCCACTCCCAGCCTTCATCAGGTCACTCATAGGCTCTGTGCTATCTGTGAGGAGGAATGGCCTTTCCCCATGGGTTTGCAGAGAGGGACAATCAGTTTAGTTTTATTTGCTGCAGAGCGGTAGAAGAAAAAAAAAAACCCTTTAAGTTATTGAGGTACATTTCTAACAGTAATAGCTACTACAGGAACACAACAGCACATCTGCTCAAAACAACCAGGGAGGCAAACAAACCTGAGTTCATGCTGATCCTGCTCTCCATTCTTCATCCTTTGAGGACATGGTGACTGTTCCCCTAGGAAAGGCACAGCAATTTTTGTGCAGGAAATCAACATGCAAGCTGTGCTGCCTGCTGAATAAAGCACTGCCAGTAGCTTGGGTCACTCTGCTCTATTCATGTCCTCAAGCTTTTCTCCATAACTGAAGGCAAAGCTTTTACTGAAGGCAGAAATTCTCAGGCTGCTGTGAACTCCAGACTGGGGATTTCAGAAAATCCCAACAGCCACCCATCAGATTCAAAGAGGGAAGGGTAGGTGGAAATCAGAGCTACAAGCCCATCACAATCTGCCCCAAAAGGCTGGATGCTTGCCCCTTCTTCCATATCACCCCAGCCTCTCTTCCAGCAATCCCATGGTAGTAATGTAACTAGTTAGCTGGGCAATAAGGCTTTTCAGCCATCCTTCCTCTTCTCCCAATTCTCCACAACTGAGCTGGGATCCTCTCTTGGTCTTCTCCAGAGAACTTTTATTAATGCATTGAATATATATGCACTCATGCACACAGGCTACCTTTGGGACATTATCCCCAAAACACACACCACAAGCTACCAAGTGTTCTGTTCTAGAGGTGTCCTGTACTATCTTCACTGGTAAGAGTCACATCCCCCCCTTCCCTGGAGCTCACTCTTCAAGCATGAGTGGCTCCAACACTGTCCTACCACACAGCTGCTGGACCAGAACTTGCTTCTTCCTCAGCACTTTGGGAGACGAAGGCACACGAACACCTCCTTTTTAGGAAGCTAAGGATGTAAACTAGCTCCCTAGTGTATTTGGATAAATGTTAATTAATTGTGTCTCTACGCTTACAGACCTAGCTGTTTCAGGAGTCTTAACTGCCTCAGGTTTTAACAAGAAGGTCACTTCTATATCTGCTAGGAAAGCTGTATTTTGTTCCTCACCACCTCTAGCCTTTTCAGATTCAGAATTAAAGTCTTAATACACAGCTTGGAGCTAGATGAAAGAAAGCACATGGATTTCTCTTCACCTCCAAGGCGAGTTAATACCAATCAATCAAACAGAGAAAGCAAGTCACACAAAGTAGGGTTTAAACCTTCATAGCAGCAAAGTCATTTTCACAGCAAAAAAAGACAGACGAGCTGCTCAGAGTAGCTGGTTGCATTTAATAGTGGCTGGGATTCACATGGGATTGAGGAAGACCAGGGACATCTCAGGTCCACGTTCTGCAGCAGACACAATGGGAAAGGAGATCTCAAGTCATCATCCCCATTTCCCTTTCTCCATCCTCTGTGAGAGACAGTAATTGCATCCTCTGAAGTCTGCATTAAACCAGGGAGGGCCAACGATCTCTTTTTGCAGCCTTAAGAATGGCATTCACCAAATAAGAGGTGGGTGGTGGGGGGAATCAATACATCAAACATTTCCTACTTTGCAAGTTTAATCACTCCAGCAAGCTATTAACATACTTCATAACACAGTTATCCGCCAAATAGTAGATTTCCAGTTGCACTGAACAGTAATTAAGATACTCAAGTCTCCAAGAGTCAAAGAAATGGTTGTGCAACCTACCAAGGTCTCAGCTTGCCTTCCTGTGAGCAGCTCCGATGTCCCACCAAGCACCACCTTGCACAGAAATACTGTGTTCAAGGCTCTGCCTTCGCTAAGTTTTCTTTAATCTGCCCCACAGGTTCATGTGTTAAAAAGAAAAAACTGAACAGTTGCACAAACCTTGTTTTCCAAGAGGCCAAAAAGGAAGAAGAAATCTGCACTGATTTATAAAGATGTTGATCTATACACTGCAAATATATGCTGGAAGGGGGAGGAGGATGAATTAGCACAGACAGTCCAAGTCAACACATCTTTGTTGTTAGCCTCCTGTCATCTCTGGGACAGGGATCCAACCTCAACGGAGAGCGTGACTCCAGTCCGGCATCTCCGGGTCTCCCCGCCCCGGTGATTAACTGCACAGATGTTAATTACAGGATGTAAACAGTGCCCTCGCCTGACCCATAACTTGACGTCAGACATTTACAGCTCAGCCGGTGCTCTGGGGAACCAGTCAGCCATGCAGCATGGTTGCACACATGCCACCTCTCGTCAAGCCACTGCAGCCCCTTCCCAACACCCTCCCAGTTTGGGGCAGCAGATGACATCAAGCATGACACCACCTTTACTTCGCACTCGGTATTTCAAGACCCTTAAACGCTTCCAGATTTCCTCTGCCACAAAGACACCACTGCTGTCACAGCGGTATTTAGCAAGGACAGACTCCCTAGTCAACAGCCCACAAGGACTGCCGCTCTCTGACCAAGACAGACAACGCTGGCATCTTAATACATGTCACCGTGACCTTCTGCTGCTCCAGGAATAAACAGAGGCATAACAAGATAACAGGAATGCAAGTACACCAAGGAATAAAGCAGTTATCCTGATGAATATTCATTAGCACCTTTCCTTGCTGTAATCTTCCCAAACATTTTTCCTTTTTTTTATCCAAACGCCTGGGAGAGGAGAAGAGTAGATCCTACCAGCCCAGGAGACATCTGACTCTGCTAGTTAATAAAACCAACACACAGCTTTACAAACACACTCTGAGCCTTTCCACCAAAGGAAAGGCAGAAAAACACTCTCCCATCTCCCAGAAAGTTTGCCCTCACATTAGCTTTCCTCCCAGTATTTCTGTAGGCAGCTTTTGAAACACCTGAAAAGCACCATTTCATGTTAAATTCATATCCAGAAGGCACAGACACTGAAAGAGCACATGAAGCAGAGTGAGGATTCCCAGACTGCTTTTTAAACTGTAAGCATTTAGGAAAGCAGATGACCTTAGGTGTAGAGAGCTGGCATTAATGAGAATTCAACACCAGACTCTGATTTGGGTATTTGCTTTTAAATACACAGCATTGGATGCTGAGCATCAGCTCTTCCCCATAAAGGGACCAAAGAACTGCCTATGCACGGTGCTTAAAAGCACCAGGGTTTAGTGTGTGCTTACACATATTCATCTCATAGGGACCAATGCAGAAAAATACACAGGACCAGCAGCTCATTCCTGCTTAGAATCAACGGGACTCCCGCACCCTACAACGTGGTCCCTGATGCAGAGCAACCTAATAGGCAAGTGGTTTGCTTATCCTCATTTTGGCCAACACAGCCCCAAAGCACAGAGATTTGTTTCTTCCTTGAGGTCCCAAGGAGATGCGGAGAATCGGGCTGGAGCAAGGCACATACCACATCGCTGTCATCCATCCCAAAGGGGTGGGAAAGCCCCAGGGGGGACAGGACTTGTGCCAGCACAACCCACCACGACATTTCAGTGGTGCTTCCAGCTATGCCATACACATCTGTACATTTTTTTAAGCAGCCCTTCCCTTCCAAAGGCTCCTCCAATACTTTAAAACTGTATTTTCCCTCCTTATTTCCCCCCCACACACACACCACAGTATGAAACACAAGCTAATAAGCTCCCCTTGGGCCAAACGTGATGGGCACAGACAAGGTCAGTCTGGTGCTTATCTCCCACAAAGCTGCCTGTTATTAGCAAAACAGGCTCCGCTCTACAAACAGTGCATTAGTGCAGATCAGCCAGAGCAGCCAGGCCACCCCACAGCTGTCACCTCAAAGGGACCCGACTCATGCCAGCATGCTGCAGGAGGCCAGCAGAGAACTGGGATGGTTTCACTTAGGGATGAAGGAGTCCTTGCATTAGGTATTCCTTTGCACTACGGCCCTTGTGGCAGCTCTCCAGTAACTGGTTCAGAACACAAAGCTTAAAGAAAAAAAAAAAGAAAAAAACACCAAACAAGAATTTGGAGGTAATTTTTAGCTCTAGATACTGCAATTTTCTCTCCATGCTTTTGCAGGCAGCCTCATTCATCCACCACTAATCTCTGCTCAGACACTCTCTGTTGACACCAGTAAATCTAGGGATTAAATGGGGCGATTCAGATGACCAAGGTCAGGCTGAACGGGAGCTGAAGCCACCCTCACAGGAGCAGCACAGACCTGGCCCCATCCATGACATTCACAGTCTCTGTCTCAAGGAACACGACACAAAGGTCCTCCCTGGCTTTCTGCAGCACCAAGCTACGGCTGGTGCCTTTGTGCATGGTCTGGCTGGGGATCAAACTGCAGAGACATGGGAGTCTACAGGAGCCCAAAACTCACCCCAGGAGGCAAAGAGTCTCCTGGCCTCTTCACAGTGTGGTTCCAAGAGTGGCAGGTCCAACATCAGAAGTGATGGTCACCACACAGCTCGCCTGCAAAACTCCTTGGCATAAGTCTCCATGATCTTAAGGGTCTCTTCCAACCTAAATGATGCTACAGTGGGACACTGGGGAGACCAAGTTTATAGACTTTCAAGGGGGATATGCTTTTAAGAGCAAATTCCGTCAAGACCTCTTGTAAAAAACCAGTTGTATTTAAACAGGGATATAAGTTTTACACAGCTAATGCAAGACGTCTCCAAGCAACAAGCGTGAAGGCTGGAAATGTATATCAGATGGCAGCCTATCTTTAAGCATCAACTCTGTTCCTCTGCTCTTTTCTACGCCTCTGGATCAGCTTTGCATTGAAGACTTTCCAGAAGTACCTTCCCTGGGGCCGAAACTTCAGGGTGATTCAGCTAAGAAAAAAGGACACAAGGGAAGAGCAAACAACTTGTGCAGAGTCAGCAGCATATTCTGGCGCCTAAATCAACTGACTTGTTTTCTTTTGAGGAATTGGAAAGGAAGGAAGCGGATCAGCACTTCAGAAAAACAACACTACTACAGCTGTATCCGTGGAGCATTTCTGATTCAAAACAGGCTCCAGCAATCTAAGGGCTGCTGCAGATTACACGGGAGCTTGTCTTGGAGACTTATTTGACATTTCTAAATGAGCCAGTGATGTTATTCCTCACACAAAAGCTGTATGTGCAGTGCTTGGAAGAGGACCCAAGTTGGTCTCTACAGGACTTCTCCCCAAACTTCTGCCCTTCTCCAGCAAGAGACGCCCTGGAGAACACATTACCACCTCCCAACAGGAGAGGAGGAGGAATCTCAGCCCACCTTGCAGAATAAGTCAACCAAGAGGAGACTTGAGTCCTGAAACCTCCAGCCTGGCCAGCACCAGTTCAACATTTCGGTGTTTGGACCCCCGCTAAAGAGAAAACTCTGCATCATGCTATTTTTAAGCAGACTCACCATTTCCTGCATATGTCCTAACAGCTTGTCACTTTGTGATTTTTTTTTAATTTTCTTTTTAAAATTAAAAGCAGCAATAACAAATCAGAGAGAACAACCTAGGTAAATTCAGTCCTTACAATACACACAACCCGAGCCAACAGTTTTGCTCAGCAGCATGGGGGGTAGCATTTTAGTTGCTGCAGCCACCACAGTTCCAGTTCCCCCTGCATCAGCATCCCGTCTGTGCTTCCCACAATGCCCAGATGAGCTCTCAGTACAAGAGAAAAGTCCTCTGCGCAACCACTCCTGTCCCCATGAGACAGCATTAAACGCTTTTGACAATGTCTGTTTAAACATTGTCTAAAAATACATCTGGCTTTCGACCACTGCAGATGCAGGTAAGCCTCGCAGTGACTGTGATGTGACAAGGACAGATGCTTAGGTGCAGCTTAGACTGCACTGTTTCAGGGTCTTATCTGTCAAGTCAGCAAACAGCATCATTTCGAAAGAATTCTCAGTCAATAATCATCTCAGAGGATTACTTGCAATTCCTAATCTCCACATGCTTTGAGAAGGGCACAGAAAGGATTTTTTTTTTTTTAATAAAATGAAAAGGAACAACAACGGATGCCTAACTAACAGCTCACAGGAGAAGCCAGAGCAATAATTTGCATTGGTTTCAATTCTTCAAGACACCAAACAGCCTCCATTCCTGCACGTGTAGGAAGGCAGTCGCCTAACTGGCCATGGGTACAATGAGGTGCCAGACAAGCACTGCACACATCCCCCACACACACACCCCAAAAAAGAGAAAAAACAGCCACCTTGGCCACAGCAAGTGTTAGATTTGCTCCATAGTGCTTCCACAGTACAGATTTAGCCCAATATTTTTGTGGGCAAAACATCTGCTGGGAGGTAATTTCCATTCCCGTGGACCCAGAAGGACTTAGAGGTGCTCTCGCCTCCCCACAGCCTGGCCCATGTAGCATCCATCCACCAAGATCTCCTGCAAGCAAAATCTCCTCACCATCTCCAAAATCCAGGGTGCTTGGTACTGAGCTTGGCTGCAACCTGCGACATGAGAAAAACATGGTCGGAGGTGGGAAACGCACTGCGGTTCGTACAAGGGTCACCACTCACCTCTGCAGCCTGGACTACCCTGGTGTCTTGTCCTCCACTCATACAGAAAGTCACATTAAGGCCAGGCAACATATTCACACCCCTGTAACCTTTCAATTTGCTTCTCTAAAGAAATTAAACTAGTCATGTTTAGGTCAAGTTCCACCTTACCTGGACTGCCCAATGCCTTGACTAGTGCCTTGGCATTTCTGGTCCCCCCTTGTTATGTGTGGAGGAAGGAGGTTAAAGAGAATCATTTTAAATTAACCCCCCAAAAAATTCCTTTAGAAATATTAGAACTGATGACTCTACAAATACAGAGTTAATGTATGCACTCGACCACCACTCTGCCGCATTTGGGTTTTTTTTGAGGATTCTTGCATTAACAATGGAAAAGTCACTCCCCTTCTCCCCATTTTTCATTAACTGCATTGGCTTTGTAAGGGCAACCAGGATATCAAAGGGATCTAGAAACAATTCAACCAAACCATTAGCAATGCCACTGAAGCCAGAAAACTTGAATTTCACATTCCTGGGCAAAGTTGGAGCCTTCCAGTGACAGCTGGATCCCAAACTTACACTCTGGACTGTACTGGAAGCAGAAGGTGGTGTTAAATCCTCACATTTGGCTGATTGTTACAGCTCTATCACAGTTCTCACCACGTGTCTTAGAATTGACATCTACTGTAGGATCCAAGCCAGATACTAACATAATTTCCAGAAAAGTTGGCCTCATCCTCCATGTTACTGCATGAGGACCGCGCTCCCGCAGAGCGTCCAGCTATGCAAACCTCCACCACAGAAAGCCCCCAGTTCAAGTGAACATATAAATCTGAGCTTTCTAAGAGAAGCTCCAATCCAAAACCATAACTACACCAAGTTACCAGTCCCATGAAGATAAGTTTCTGCAGCAGAGGTGGATTAAGTCACCTACATACACCTTCCCTGCTCTGGGGAGTGGAATAGTCACCCACCCCACCAGATAACTTCATCTCCAGCTCTGCCAAGTGGAAAGTTTTCAGACACTCATCAGCTTCATACTCCAGGGAGACAACACCCTCTCCTCCTCTACACTAGTAATTTTTAGGAGGGAAGTGCAGATGTGCTCTCAATTTTCAGTTTCTTCTTCCTCCTAAATTCCAACCCCAAGGCTCTCATTTGCTAGAAGTGGTGTTTATGCACAAACTTGCTAGAACGGGTCTTGTATCTGCAGAGTTTTATTGCTGCTCCGCAAACTGATGAATGAGAACAGAGAGAAAGCCATGAACTGCACAAGGTCAAGGGATCCAGCTCCAAAATCTACACACAAAAGGACAGATCAACACCATCCCAATGCCCAAGGACAGACCCTGGACACCAGGACAGTCTTTGAAACCCAACTGTATCATTCCATCACATACAAGTTGCAGCTGAAAGGATTTAGGTTCACTTCTCTCCATAAAATTAATTATGTACCCCATACAAGAAGGTAGTTTACCACTGCCCTAAGGAACGAGGTTTTAAATACCCACCATGGGCTTCCCCGAGCTTCTGGCTTATTCTCAAGTTACAGCTTTCCATTAGAGCATCTCGCACAGGCTCAGACTGTTAATAACTGTGTTTACAGTGGGCGTTGGCCTTATCAACAGGATGAATGTATTCTGGCTGCGTGCCCCATTCTGCTGAAGCATGATATAATCCCTTAAAACATATTATCAAGAACTGCTATTGCTTAATTAGACCATGTGATTTCCACCTAACAGGAGAGGGCAAAACCCATCAGTTTGCTGCTGCCTTTCCTAGCTCACTCCATGAGCTAAGCAATCCAAACCCTATCATGAAACATTCACACCAGCTGCCTTTCCTCTTCCTCCCTGGCATAAATCGCCAACAGCTCCCTGCAGGAAGCTCTTCTGATAAATGCTGAAAGGACCTGGAAGTTCTTATCTGCTGTGTCATGGAGTCTAGGGGATATTTTGAAAAAGAAGTAGGTCATAGCAAAGTAACTGCATAATCAGGTGATTACTTACATTCTTAAGCCTGTAATATCCAAGGGCTTATTATTTCTGCATATGGCACACCATGAACTGCTCAGGTCCAAGTCAATCCATGCACCCCACAGGGAAGGCTTAGTGAACAGATGAGCATCTTGCTCATGCTGCTCTCTCGAGGCCTGATTTATGACAGCTTTTCTTTGGAAAAGCTCTTGGAGAACAAATCCAATCTTATCACAGAATGGTTTGGGTTGGAAGGGACCTTTTAAGGCCATCTAGTCCAACCCCCCTGCCATGAGCAGGGACATCTTCCACTAGACGAGATTGCTCAAAGCCCCATCCAACCTGGCCTTGAATGTGTCCAGGGATGGGGCATCGACCACCTCTCTGGGCAACCTGGGCCAGGGTTTCACCACCCTCCACGTAAAACATTTCTTCCTTACATCTAGTCTGAATCTACTTTTCTTTAGTTTAAAGCCATTGCCCCTTGTCCTATCGCAACAGGCCCTGCTAAAAAGTTTGTCCCCATCTTTCTTATAAGCCCCCTTTAGGTACCAGAAGGCTGCAGTAAGATCTCCTTGGAGCCCTCTCTTCTCCAGGCTGAACAACCCCAACTCTCAGCCTGTCTTCATAGGAGAGGCATTCCAGCCCTCTGACCATCTTTGTGGCCTCCTCTGGACCTGCTCCAACAGGTCTGTTACTTTCTTATCAGTAGTATTCAAGGCAAGTCTACTAATTTTTAGTATAGTGGATGGTATATAGGATTAATATACTTCAGAAGTAGAGATTCTCACAGCTTTACCATTTCATCAAGATATTTGCAAAATACTGGCTGGTCCGAGGTGGACAGTATCTCCACTATTTTCTTCTTTCCCTGCCCCAAATGAAGAGATGGGTGTCTGTCTCCATCTAGCCACATGGCTGATAGCTGTTCAGACCCACTGTCTAGTTTGGCTTCACCTCTTCTCCTCTGAGTCTGGTCCAGGAAGAGAAGATGCAAGGCCTGACAGGAGGAAGCAAGGGATTTTGGGACATTGCAGATGCAAAAATTTAAAAATAAAATCTAAAAAAATTTTTCAAAGAGTCTTGTCTCCCAAAATGGATACGTTTGAAAAGCTTTGAGATTAGGCTGATTGCAAAAAAACTCCAGCTTTTTCCTAAGGAAGAAAGCAGCCCTCCCAAGAGGAGGCTGCATCAACTTGAGGAATGAAACCCAGTGGTACTATGAAGCCTGTTAAACTTTGCAGTCCCATGTCTCTGGCAGGTAGAAGCTGCTCTGATAGTTAATTCTCTCCATCTGCACTGAAACATCTGGTTTTGTGGACCCTGTGATGAGGATCCAAGCAGAAATTATAAAAGAATAAGAGGGACCTGAGCAGGACAAAGGAAAGTAAACCAAAGATTAAAGCTGAGCCCACACATCATCAGGAGAGCGCTTCCCACGATGGAGAGGAAGGGGAAGGAAGAGAGTCAGCTGCACAGGGAACAATTGCTCCAAGGAAGGGGAAGCAGCATTGTTTGAGAGATTTACCAAAAAAGCATGTAAACCAATCCCCCAACCCCACCCCTCAAAAGAGGAAAAAAAGAAAAAAATATCCTATAGTCTTTGGGGAGGCTCAGCTCCACCTTGACATCACATACCCTCTCTGAGCCAGAAGGGAAGAGAAGCTGCTTTGTTTCATTTTTCCCGAGCTGCATTACCAGCCCTTTTCCCCAGGAAGGAAACCTTCCATGCTCCCCTTCCCCTCAAATTCACAAAGGCTGAACCTGGCTCCTTATTCCACCTCCCCCAGCAAAACAGGCCACAGGACAGCGGGGCCATGCTTTCACCGCACTGCTCGATAGCTCCTGAGCGCCCTGACGGTGCAGGGAAATAGGAGCAAAATGCAGCAGCTCACCACTGGGTCGCAAATTCAAATCCAACCCAGGGTAGCAGGACATCTGCAAGCTTTTCAGGAGCTTTCACGGGAAAGCCTGCAGACCCAACACATCCCTTGCCTTTCCCCCTTTCATGGAGAAGATCTCCCTCTTTCCAGCAGGGAAGACCCCAGGGACATCTGCACAGGCAGGAGAAACCGGGCTGTGCACATTCTATTTAGCAATGTTAAAACTCATTGCTCCAGCTCAGTTAACTCCAAGCCTCCCTGCTGTAACATGATCGCAGCTGAATTTTATTCCACTTAAGCCTTTCCCAAAATACCTGTGGTCCTTTGAGGTACTTTTTCCTCTCCTCAAAAGCTTTGCAGAAATTAAATCCTATTAGCACATAATAACCATGCAATATCTCTAACATTTGGGGTTTGTGGTTTTTTTTTTTTTTTTTTTTTTTTACTGACACTGCCTCAGTAAAGACTTTACCATACCTTCTCCTTCAAATATGAGGTTCAAAACATCTGAAGCCTCAAAGCATCCTTCTGTGCACAGTATTTAGTGCTAATCCCACCAAAGGTACCCTGCCCTTCACTGCTAACAGTGGTAATGACCCACTGTTGGATCTCAGGTCTCTGCCTTGTCCTATCCCAGCATCCACGAGTGCAGCTTCACTACATTGGATCATTTCTGGTCCCTCAAAGTACAGGTCAGGACAACCTTTAACTGATTGTTGAAGAAATCACCTCCCCATGATGGCTGGCAGAGGCAAAGCACTTGGCATGCTTAGACTTTAATTGATCTCAAATGCTGCAAAAGCCTCAAATCCCTCTTCTCCACCTGCTTTTTTTAGTGCTAGAAACCTCACATCTTTGCACCTCTTCCCAAGGGAAACTGGACACGCCTGCTTATCGTTCACAAGCCCCATTATCTTTAAGCTTTTTTCTACAAGTATCTCTGTGTGTTTCAATGCTACAGCAGCAATATCAGGTCAGACACCACTCCTTCCTTCATATGTTCTCACAAGCTCCTATAGATACTCTGGAAATGAGCTTTCCACCAAGAAGAGGAGGGGACACTGGCAGGGACCAGCTGAGTGGACTTACCTCGGCTGTCCTGGCAGCATCAAGGAGAGGGATGTGCCTGAAACACAGTGCTAGGGAGACCCTGGAGATGTCACCCAATTTGATTCCCACCTCTGCATAGGAGATTAATTTGTCAGTCATGCACAAGGTTTGTCCAAGTGGCTCCCAAAACATGGAGTGTTGAGGCCCCACAGCCGTGCCCCAGCACATCACTACCAATGGAAAGATGTCCTGCTACTAAACCTAAGCCACCTTATCTCCGAATGAAGATAAAAATCCTTCCTCTTGTTTTCCTAGTTCTCCAAGATTTCAGCCCCAAACTGGAAGTGCAAAAGCCTGCTAGGAAACAATTATAATCCCTTTGGATCTTCTTGTTCCTTCAGCCAGCTATCAGCTGCATCACCACCTTCTCCTAGGTCCTAGATAATCCCCCATTTCACCCCATATCTTGCCAGAGCAAATACAGCATGGCATCCAGCCAGGGCTGAGGATCAAGAGGTGTCCTGGTTTCAGCTGGGATAGAGTTAATTGTCTTGACCTCCTGCACATAAAAGGCAGCAATAGAACTACTCACCTTTCAAGAAAGATCTTGTCAGCCCACATTTGGCTTGACATTAAGTTGGTCTTTTAAGTCATGGGGTTCACAGCCGTGAGACCTCCCTCCTCCACCCCCAGTTACCAACAGGCAGTTTTATTTATAAGCTATTCCTCCACCACACACACAACCCAAACACAAGAGCAACAGACCTGCCAGGGAAGCTGTTCTCTAAAATCCACCGCTCCAAGGTAGAGTTTTGTGACACTGGTGACTTCTAGAAGAAGAATTTAGAATCCCATTATAGCAACCAGCTTCCCATACACACACACACACTCCCCAGGTCTCATGTTATAGAGGCTGACAACCAAAGTCAAATTTCTGCAATTCTCCCCACTTTGACCTGCAGATTTTCCACTGGCATATCCCACAGAGCCAGAGACTGGTTTTGAGGGAAAGCTTTCAACCCAAACGTTAAGGGAAGAAGCATGCAATTCAACTCTGACATCTGCTTTCCAAGGGCATTTTCTCCTCTGAAAGCTCAAACGATTAAAAAAAAGAAAGCCTTATTAATCATAATAGGAAGTCTTGCAATAACTTTGGGAGGTAAAGGTTTTTTTAAGAGGCAGATATTTTCTGTCCATTATCCGAAATAGCTTTCTAGGCTTCATTAAGCACATTACAAACTTACTTTTGTCAATGGAAGTACAGATGCCATTTGATCTAAAGATTAGGACCACATTTCCTTCCTCTAAAGCAAAAGACAAACATTAGCAAGGACTACTGAGGTTAAAGTTTAATCATTGCTTAGGAGAGGCCCACACTTGCTGAGGCGAGA
>JANHGO010001683.1:0-33083 GCA_024606505.1 Aquila spilogaster
GTGACAACTGCAGTTACGGATCCCCAGCACCAAGTGTAAGACTCGTTTTGGAGGAAGCTGATAGATTTGCTGGGAAGCAATTAACATGCACGGGTTTTGATGATCGGGAGATGAGGAGCCAGGAGACAGCTGTGAAGCTGTGTCATTTGGCAGTGTGGACGTACCCTTGAGTCTGTTCCAGCATCTCCCTGTCTAAGTAACATTATCCCTCATGCAGGAGAAGTTACTGCCGTATATTATTCTCAGAGCATTGCTATTTTATGTGGGCCAGGCTGTGATAGCCTTGCTTACAGCAGGTAGACCTTATGTTGTTGAGATGTCACTGTCTTGAGCGGAGCTCTTCGTGGTGTGAGGTGCACATCAACATGAATACAGATATACAGATATATCAATCTGTCCCTTAGAGCTGGCATTTCCAGCTGTGAAACTGTCACCAAAGCTATACCGTCACTATTTTTCAAGGGGATAAACTGAAGCATGGGAGCGTTACATGACTATTTCAGGATCTTGTTGGTCACCCTCAGGGCTATGAACATCATTTAGAAGTGCCTCTCTCTGTCCAAGCATTCTCAGCCCTATGACCCTGAGTATTTCTGTCCTGGTTTCAGCTGAAATAAAGTTAATTTTCTTCCTAGTAGCTGGTATAGTGCTGTGTTTTGGATTTAGGATGAGAATAATGTTGGTAACACTGATGTTTTAGTTGTTGCTGAGCAGTATTTATACTAAGTCAAGGACTTTTCAGCTTGTCATACTGCCGTGCCAGCGGAGGCTAGGAGTGCACAAGAAGCTGGGAGGAGACACAGCCAGGACAACTGACCCCAACTGGCCAAAGCGACATTCCATACCATATGATGTCATGCTCAGCATATAAACTGGGAGGAGTTGGCCAGGGGACACCGCATCTCGGGGATGGGCTGCGCATCAGTCAGTGGGTGATAAGAAATTGTATTGTGCATCACCTGTTTTGTATATTCTATTATTATTATTATTGTTATTATTATTACTATATTCCCTTCCTTTTCTCTCCTATTAAACTGTCTTTATCTCAACCCATGAGTTTTACTTTTCTTTTTTTTTTCAATTCTCTCCCCCATCTCCCTGGGAGATGGGAGAAGGAGCGAGCGAGCAGCTGTGTGGTGCTTAATTGCCAGCCTGGGTTGAACCACGACAATTTAATACAGATTTTATTAAGAACAGTTACTCACTTTCATGTTGAAAAACAGCATCAATCTTCCCATTAATTCCTGGAAATGCATCTCTTATCAGTGTGGGCTTCCTGTCTATAGACTGACTTCTTGTATCATAACTGAGAAAAATGATAAACAACATGGTGTCAATGAAAACTGCAAACAACTCATGATTAATTCAGCTCACCTTTTTACCTTCTACCTACCAACAGGTAACTGAGTTCATTGAAGACTTTCAGTATCATTTAGGTAGCATTGACACAGATATGATGTGCCATAAATAATTATTACTCTATGAGCCGCACTTGAAGAATTGCTTCTGTTTACATCACCTCAAGATACGTCTACGAATACCTAGTATTCAAACCATCATCATAAATCTGCTAAATATTTTTTCTGAGAGACTGTACCTAAAGGGGAGGTGGATAATCTTATCTCAAACATAAGTTAGATTTGTAAGATTATAAAAAGATTGCTTTCATGTTCTCTATCTGTAGGAGACGTTTATCAGGAAAAATCTGGTTTTTTTCTTAAGTTGTAAGTTATTTTAAGTCATTTTACTTAAGTTACTTATAGCAGGGTGTTACATTTTTAGTGAAGTGCAGTTCATCTATCAATCAGTGCTGGAATAAACAGGCTTCTGAAATCATGTTCTTTCTGATACCTTTGCTCAGTAAGAGATTTAATGATCAGACAAACTGCTCAGTTGAAGTCCTTCAAGCTATGAGAGTTTGAACTAAAATGTGGAAGTCTGATCTTCTGCTTAAACTACAAATACGTGGCTGAATAGTTACTCCAAGATGATCTCTGTAGGTGCAATGACTTGGGCATTGTGGTGACAGGAAAGAGAGTTGTGTCATGCATCTGCAAAAGTTCAAGTTATATACTGTATAGGAGCAGCTCCTTCAGTTGTTAGAAATGTATGTCCTGTAACGCAAACCTAAGGAGTAGGGATTGAACTGAAAAGAGGAAATAATAACCATGCACTGCAGATAATTCTTTACAGTACATGGCATTTATGAGCAACTTTATGAAACTATCTGTTGGTAAGTGGAAAAAGGGCGGGATACTCCATCTTACCATGCAGAAACGTTTTTGATATAAATGGTGAGGTTCTGACTGATTTCCTGAGCTGACTTGTGGAGCTGCAGGATAGCTTTTTTTTACCAAGGCAGTTAGATTAAAATAAATAAATAAATAAATAGTCAAATAGTTAAATCAATTAAAAGGAAAGCTAAAAGCACTGTTTCACCTCCCTTTCAAATATTTTTCCATAGCCAGTTGTGACAGAAAGAGATTACCAAAAGTGTGTGACTAATGCATCCTAAGTCATGACAGGATATTGATCATGTGATTATGTTTGCTCCTATTTAGGAAAGTATCACAGGAGATATTACCTCCAAAATTTGTCTGCTATGAAGTAATATGTTTTCCCCTCAATTCCATTATAAAAAGCAGCATCGATTTTGGTAACATCCTTTGAAAATCCCAGGGTGTATACTTTTTGGGGGTATCCAGGAAGTATAGTATCTCCTCTCACAACCCAGAATTCATTCCCTATCAAGAAAAGTTGATGAACATATGTTACTAGAATCTTCTTCTGGGAATGACACAAACCTTTTCATGAAAGCTAATCTTTTAATGGAAAAATGCAGAGAGAAAATAATGGTTGCTTGAAAACATTCTACATACTGGTTCTAGAGTCCAAAAAAGCTACAAGAATAGTTCTTTGTACCACATTTCATGCAAACTTAGATGTTAGTCTTCCTTCATACTTATGTTAGTTTTCCACAAGCTAGGAAGAAGCATGTGTTATCATTTTTAAATTCAACAGATAATCTTCCAGAAAAACAGGAAAATAATGACATTTATTTTGGCAGGGAAACTTTTGTATAATGACATTAAAAAGTAAGTTACATGTTCCTTATCTTGGATAATATTTTTTTTAACTCTGTGATTGAAATACACCAATTTATTGGACTAAATTAAAGCTTGTGGAATCCTACAGAAAGAGCTTAAGGGGTTTTTAAGCCAAATACAAACTCTCAAGGCTACTTGGAAAGGCAATATAGGAAAATAAAAAGCCAACATTTTACCTTTAAAAATGACAGTTTCGTCTTTTTCAGGAATTTCATATGCAGCATCAACACCAGGTGGCAGCCGTGGCCAGAACGAAGATATTAAATTAAAATCAGCTGTTCTGACTGCAGGATGCTTGCGCCAAAAATGCCTTACATAAATACAGAACAGGTTTTAAATAAACTCAGGCATTCACACACACTAATGCATGACACCACATCACTGCAACCAGGGCAGGATTTATCTGACTAAACCTGGCCATGTACCCTGAGTTAGTCACCGTAAGCTCTCTGTAATGTCAACAGAAAGAAAGGTATTTCCATGGTGGGGTTTCTCTCATATTGATGTAGACATCTGAAATAGGCCAGATGAACTGTTTTGTTAAAATGGTTATTATTTTCCCTTATGCAGAAAGGGAGCCTAGAGAGACCTGGCTCACATGGCTGGTATGGGGTAAGATTTTGGGAATGAACCCCCACCTTGGGGTTACCAACACCAGCTTAGAGAAACAGTCGGTGTGCATGAGGATCTTCTGCAAAATAACACTTTACTGGCTTTGTGGACTCCAAATTCTGAGGTCAAAACTGGCTTTAACATTGTTTTTGGGAAGGGTCTGAAGCAGGCGAAACACAGCCCTGCCACATGAAAAGGAAGGGAATCAACTCTTTTACCTCTTCTCTTCAAGACTTTGGGCTGTCATGCCCTGAAGAGGGACAATTTGCCTGAGTTTAGCACTGAATCAATTATCCTTTTCTTTTTTTATTATTATTATATTAAATCAGCACTGCAGGGGATCTCCAAGCAGGTATTGTGTCAGGACTAGTAAACCATCAGCTCTCTCAAAGCAAGAAGACCAATGAAGGTGCCAAGTGTCCCAGGGCAGGTGGTGGCTTTTGCCAAAGCTGAACTCTCCCAGAGGCCAAACACTTGGGAATTGCTTACGGCCTAAAGTGAAAACAGCCCATGTTTTCAGGGGAGCCATCTTTCCCCATCCTATTCATAGCATGCCCTGTTTCAAAGGTGATCTTCTTATACTTATCTCTCTACTTTTCTCCACCACCCTCTTTGTTTTTGCCTCCCACCTCTTATCCTGATTCCCTGTCTCACCTTCCTGCCTAGAATGGCTGATATTCCGGGTAAAGTTATTTTTCCATGCTGTGGAGCATAATTTGAAAACGATACCCAGCTATTTTACTTTCATAAAATTGACTTACTTGTCTTTAAAGAACATTATTTCTCCACGGAAAGTGGTGACAGCATCAAAAGTTAAATCAGGGCCACAGGTGTTTGGCAGTGCAGGATCTTTTGACTCAGGAGGGTCTTTTATCTCAGTAGATTCCATTTGGTCATTGTGGGTGTTAGAAGATGGTCCTAAAGGAAGGAGTTTTTGGAAGAAATTAAAGTGAGAACTCATTCAGGTATATGCAGTACACAAAAATGTCACTGAACGGTATTCCAAAGTCTTTGAAATTATAAGCACTAGTTGATTAATAATTGTGAATTACCATAGAGGTATTGAATGCCATTAATATCATCCTGATGAAGAGGGAATACTGAAGGGTCAAATTTCCTATAAACTGGGTACATCAGAGCATTGGGGTCTTTGGAATGGAAAAGTCCCAGTGAATGGCCAAACTCATGGGCAGCAACATAAAACAGGTTTGTACCTGAAAACAACAAAAAAAACCACATAATAGGAGAGCTATGTCTTTTCATTTGTCCTGAAAACATGAAAGACATAAGGTAGGTCAGAAGGTTTCAGAACTGCTTGCCTAAGCAAGTGAAGCTGTTATGGGAAATTAATTTGGAGATGAAATTCTGGTCAGAAGGAAAAATAATGAAATCATTACAGCAGAGTACAAGGAAATAGTCTGTAGATGCTGCAGAAGTCAGTGTGGGAGAAGGACCCTGGACCAGTGCAGGTGATATAACTATGCAGGGAGAGACAAGCAGGTAGGAGGAGTGGGGAGAAGGGGGCTGCCAGGTCCGTCAGCTTCTTCCCAAATAAATCTCCACCCAGTCCATGGCAGAAGTTCAGCTGGGGCCCTAACTTTTTAAGGGCTCAGAGCCTTTTTATAACTATGGAAACCAGCTGCCCGATGCTCCTTCAAATCAGCCACATTTTTAAGCACTTAAGGAAGAGGCGAGACAGATGTTGCACCCTTGATTTCATATACAGCCTGCTTAAGGAAGGGCTTGGAGAACTTAATTTCCTACCCTCTGTGCTTTTGGTCCAGGTTTCGTCCTCATCGAAGTGAGCATCTCCACCAAAGTCCTTGCCGGGTGCATAGGCATGCGCAATGGACCCTCCTGGGCCATCAAAGGGGATGAAGTCATTGTGACCTGAGAAGCAAATCCCACACACAGCTGACTGGGGATTATGGAGGTAACAGATCTCAGCAATGCACAGTGCTCTCTGTTCTGCTGATTTTGTAAACTTTCAAGTTCCCCTTCCACACAGATTTGCCAAAAGCTCTGTTTTTCACAGGGAAAACTTAGGAAAATTTGAACTGATGCATCAGGAGTGAAATCTTGGTTTTCTTAAGTAATGGGTGGACATTTACATACTGCTGCCGCAAGGGAAGAAGAGGATGTGGTTTAGGTTGAAATATATTTCCTTTCTTGCTCATAAGGTAAAATTTTCATAAACTCTGTGTCAGCAGTCATCAGGTTGTTACCTGGACCTGACTGGTAATTTAAGTGTTGATGGCAGAAGCAGGATCCTGGGAAGACTGTAAGCCCTTGAATGTAGTCTCCAGAAAAGGTTTTAAGGACACAGAGGTTATGTGTGGTGCCTGCACACTCTGCATAATGCAGATGAGTGGATATATTTGGGTGGGAACAAAGGAGCTGACTAGGAGAGTCATACTAGAGTATGATTGTTAATAAAAGAGGAAAGGCTGCTGGTAAGCCTACCCTGAGGGCAATGCCAAAAATATAAGCCTTTAGTCTGTCTAGAATTTATTTAGCTCACACAAAGCACATGTCTAATCCCAGGAGTGTAACTAGAGCTACCCACTCTGTAATGATCTGAGCCTGGGTATATCTCACAAGCCCTAAGCCTCTTGTGGTTCATGCACACATGGGGTATCATATACTACGTATAGATCCAGTGAACAACAGGCAGCTCTTTACATTTATTTTCTCCCTCCTCTTCAGCTGCCTCTATACCCTCCCTCACAGATTGTCAAGAATTATAGCTATAGCACCTTGAGCAGGAATTGTGTTTTTCTGTCTGCTTGTTCAACTTGACACTGAACTTTGCACGTGCTATCTGTGGGAAGAAATCATTAGCATTTCAGGTCAACTGCTCCATATAGGCAGTAACTTGGCAATAACTCATAATAACTGCGTAGAGTTTTACCTCTGGCTGCAAAGGAGATCATTATGTCTGCATCACCTCTATCCTTCTTGATGAATTTCAGTGGGGTCACACTGCTCCAAACACTTAACGCTTTCTTGATCGCTGCATTGACATCTGCTGGACGCAGGTCTGGTGTGTAGTTTAATATCCTTTAAAATATAAGATAGAAAACAGATATGTTCTTACAACATATGCTGTGTAATGCACTGTCTTTACGCTAAGAATTCAACCATAATTACCTGTATGTCAGAACTTGTTTTTCCCATTTTGGCTGTCCTGCAAAGGTGGAGAACCCAGCTACATCAGGGAATCCACAACGACGTTTTTGTACCAGGTCCAAAGTGCCAGAATCCAGTTTCCCTGTCACCTCCAGTCCAAAGAATTCCTGCATTTCTTTTATTTTTGGGGTCATTGGACTATTATTTTTCCAAATGAAAGATTCCCCATCTTTCTTAAAGCCATAGTAATTTTCCAGGTAGTTCTAATGAAAAAAAAAGCATTTTAGGACAGTCAATGGTGTTTGCTTTTGAAGCTTATAAAAACTTGTACTAACACCACTTCAGACATGTACCTTTGCTACTTTTCTTTCTGTTCAATGGGAGCATGAGTAATAGAGTTTCTTAAAGCCTGTATGAATATTTTTCTCTTAATGATAGTTTTTGCATTATATTATCATTATAAATGTCTTGCAGTTTACTCAGAATACATTCAAAATTAGCATTTGTCTAATAAATTCATTATTTCCTGGTAATGTACCCTCCACTTACCCTGTGCTCTAGGGTTACCCAGAGTCCTTTAGAACAGGCAGGGCAGAAGCTGTTTGAAATATATGACTGAATACAAAATTTCAGCAGTAGTATTCCATTTTCCCACCTTTTTTTTGACAGTAATAATTCAGACAGAATAATATCCTTATTTTATGAAGAGTTAAGTCTCGTAATACCAGAAGTCACATAAATAACCACGTTTCCACCTGAACTACAAATCAAATGTGGACTGACTCAGGAGTTTGTTTATATGTAGAATCAACACGTAAGTGAATGCATCATCAGTTTTAATTGTTCTCTACAAAAAAATAAAACAAGAAGGAGTCAGGGTTAAAGAATCCTTTGTCATCATGGTACAGAATGCAGCCCCCTCTATTTTGAGAAATACTCAATCATGTTATTCATTCTACTGGAATTTGCAGAACTAGCTCCTCGGCTACTATATACTAGTTCCAGAGATGGCAATGGATGCTCTCTAGCTGCTAAAGATCACCTCCGCAGAGGTCTACCTTCCTTACCTGGATAAGCTGCATGCCGTCTTCTTTCTTCTGCCTTGTATCTGCAGGAAAAGCGTAAGAAAGTGCGGCACATAATAACAGGAGAAATGGGAGGTTCTCCATTCTCATATTCACTAGCCTTTAGAAAAGTCGTCTTTGTAGTCTGCCACACACCTGCTTCACCTTTATATAGTACTCATTTGCTTCATAAAGCTTTCCAATCTCTGACTCATCGATTCTCACAATTTCTAGTTAGCAACAGTACACGTGCAAAACAATGGTTTTACCATAAAAAAAACTGGTGCTCTCTTTCATCCGGTTCCACCCTTGTGCAGGTTTTGCAACATGGAAATATGATTAATGAGGAGATAATAGACCTGTAGTTCTTTTTAATAAGGTCATTAACCTTTTAGTTATTAAAATGTAGTCTCACTCTCCAAAAGCTTTAAGCATATCTCTTTAATGTTTTCCAAAGTTTGTATTGTTTTCAAATGTGTTATTGAAGTATCTAAAGGGAAAAGCATTCACCGAAGGTTACAGGACTGTAGACTACGAGTAGAAAATTTGTTTTCTAGGGGTTTTTTGGTAGTTGTTTGTACAGGAACATGTACTTTTGGAGGCTATTATAGTGCCACCATCTTTCCCTTTGGTAGAGTCCTTCAAAATTAAAAGGCCAGTGCTGTAACTCCCTGTTTGATGAAGCAGTGCTTTGTTTATGCAGTTTTTCTTTGATACAGTTCTCACCTGGATGAAACTTCCTTTTGTCTGCAGGAAAACACGGAATTCCCACAAGGAAATGAAAACACTTTTGTCAGCATGGTTAAACTCATTATAAAAATTGAGCCAAGGTGTTTGCATGGCACTTTTATTCAGCAGTTTCCATTGTTCTCAGAGAATTGCCCAATTACTTCATATTTCAGAGTCTCCTTCTTTTATACTTAATATAATGTTTTAAAAAGCACTGAGTTTTTCTGGATCGAACTCTTTGATGGCTTTCCCAGTCAGAGGAGAGGGTCCTCTGTTCTCTATGTCTGCTGTTGGTGGTAAGAACTGCTGAGACTCAATATCAGGTCTACTCTAGCGTTGGGCCCACTTTTCCTCCACGCCCAATCACACCCTCCACGCACTGCCACAAATGAGGACAAGCAGAAGTGACAGTGAAGGCCCTGGGAGTCCTGCAGAGAGATCTCTACTGCCATTGAAGACAGCCTTCTGTATCTGAGACTTCTGCGTGGAGCTGACACAGGATTTAGGGTACACCTGCAGCATTGCAGGGCACGTGGGATGTTGCATGTGCAGAGAAATAAAACCCCTTCCACAGACCTGGCAGGATAATAAAGCTGTGAAAGCAGACATTATAAATATATTGTACATGTGAGATATTTGCTGAAATCTCTTCCTGCTGAAGAGCACTCTGTTGGTACCAGAAGGATCCCCAGACCACAGCATGCCTTGTGGCCATCCACAGTGGGAAATGGGGGACTGCTAGGTCTCAGCAGCTGAAATGGGGCCAGACCCTGGCAAGGCTGGTGGAACTCTGCAGGGGTTGTCTCGTTACTGAGGACTCAATTCCTACCCTGAGAGCAGACATCTAACTGAGGCGCTCATGTTAGGGCAGAGGTCCCCTCCCTGGTCCAGGAAAGTGATGGACAGGCTCAGGGAATGACCCAGAACTAGGGCAGCTAAGCCAAGGGGAAATGATCCTCTGAGGGAGCTTTTGATAATGACTTTACTCACATACTTATGTTAGGTGCCCCTAACTGAGTGGGTGAGATGAATCTAAAAATTGGGTGCAGAGTTCTCCTGTGCAGCTTATACACCCACAATACCTCTCTGCAGAAATAGCTTCTGGTACTTACAGCCCCACTATAGCTTTCCAACTTTTTTCTCTTCCCACACTATGTCTCTGCATGTACTGTGTCTCAATGGTTCTAGAGGAAAGAAGTAATTTTCCAGCCTGTGGGACTTGATAACTTTTCTTCACTCGTCTTTTTATGTAGTGAAAGGGCCATTAGAAGCTGTCAAAACCATCTAGGAAGCTATTGATGAAATTTATAGTTTTCTGATTATCAGCCTTCTCAAACACATCCTTTTGCTACTGTCAACCTCTTTCTCATTTTTCTTGATACTATTCACCATTGCCCTCAAGAGATCAATCACCTCCTCAAGCATTTTTCAATCACCTAGAATATACTTTATGAAGAAAATTCCATAACCACAGAGATCTTCTTTGATGTCGTCCTTTGAGGTGACTTCATCCAGAAGTAGTACAATGCATAATGACAATCTCTTGTTTTGGCTTAAAGAAGAGAGTGTGAAAATTGTTACGTTCTCCTCCTTTCAACCTTTAAAAGTGCCTGGATAATCTCTTAGGATTGCCCTTATCTTTCCCTCTTCCAGAGTCAGTCTTCCGTCTTGGATGCATTCCTGCAGTCCCAGCCCCTGCTAGCTGTACCAGAGAAAGACAGGTAACACTAACAAGAAGTGTTAAAATTTGCTCCTTTTTTGGCAAGGTTATTGCTAATGCAGTTTATATATTTAAAAACTAATGCATACTGTAGTATAGAGAAAAGTGAAAGAACATCTAGTAGACCCTCAACAGGACGTAATTAAGTTGGCCTGTTCTGCAAAGGGCAAGGGCTTAGTTACATGGAGCTTGAAACTGCCCCCCTCCACTGCCTTACGCACCCTCAGTGTCCTGGCCAGGCTGGACTCTGGTAGCAGTGTAGGAGCCCTGGCCAAAACCTGGGAGACCAGGTCCATGCACGGGAAACTTCTGAGCTGCAAAACTGCAGCTTCAGCCTGTGCTGCCGATGAGCGGTACTTAACTCAGCACCTCCCTCCTGGCTGTGCAGCAAACCCTCAGAACTGGCTGCACAAACCTAGCCTCAAAAATATCACGTTGTTGATGAAGACAAGTGTGTGACCTACTTCTGACTTTTATATAACAGACATCCATCTCCAGCACAGTAATGCTGATTCACTGACAGGGCCCCATTTGTCCCAGTCAGCTTGCACACCAGTCACCCTTGCTCTCCAGTGCTGAGTATTCAGGGCCTCCTGGCAGCTTATTTCTTCATTTTCTTCTTGCTTGTGGCAGTGTTGTCTGTCCCTGTGAGTGGAGTCTTGCTTTATATGCAAAACCTGCCAGGAATGTCTTAAATCCCAGGCATTAGACATATATTTCCAAATTTCCTCTGCAACCACAGCAACCGTCTTGAAAATCAGGCGAGGAAGAGGAAATGCAGAAGATCCTTGTCACAATATTTCCAAAGACTTCTGCGTAACACACTCATTCCCATTCCCAAAAAGCAACATAAGACAGCTGCTGCTAGTGGGACTAAACCAGCCTTCCAGCTACAGAGGGAGTGTTTGTGACTCAACTGTTGGATGTCCAGGTCTGGATCCCATTGCTTTGCCATAGCATTTGGAAGTGTTTGGTATATGTGACTGAAGTGCCAGGAGAGCAGACGCTCCCCAGACTCTTTTTGTTTCTTGTGCTCCCGACATTTTTGTGTTAGTATGTACTGTTACAAGCTCGCACAGCTAATATTCCGTAAGGGCCCTATTAAACTGTCAGTGAAGTCATTAAGACATTTTTGCCTGAGTTTTCATGTGCAAGAGATTGAGTCTGGGACAACAGCTCTGCAGTCAAGAATTTCAGATGTAACTGGGTTTTTTTCTGTGTCTCTATTTTTGCATGACTGGTCTCAGATTCCAGGGAAAGTTCATATTCATAGAGGATGAGTACTTGAAATTATGTTTATGGACAAATTTCCCCTGTTGGTATCCAAGAGGCCTTTAATTCCAGCAATCCTTTATGAGTTATAACAAAATCATGGTTACAAGAAATCTTCTCTTGCCCACTAAGTGAGGACAGGCAACTCCAGCACTCCTGTTTCCAAACCCATCCGAATTACGTATTATTATACCATTTGCCAGGAATTTCATTGCTTTTCCCAAACCAAAAGTAAGTTCTTTCATTGCTGAAGTTTAAGACAGTAACAAAGCAGAAATACGGATGGAAAATCCACAGTTAACACATCTCACCACTCCCTTTGTCCAGGTGAAATCCATGCCATGCTGTCTTCCATTTATGGTCCAGGTTAGAAAAAAACACAGGACATTTTCTAGATTCTCCTTCACAGCCAGGTAAGTATCATTCATTTTTCAGTTACTAATAGTTTAAGCTAGGTAATACCTGGAGGGGTGGGGGGTATTCTAATTTAGCTGCTTCCTTGAGGTTATAACTAAAAAACAGTACCAGCCTTATATAAGAGAAATAAGTTAATATAATGGCCAAGGTGAGTCATTGTAAACATTGTCAATGTTCTGTTTCACCATTGCTGAAATGTTCTTTTTGGTTCCTCCTTAACTGCTTTCAAGTCTCAGCCAACAACCAGAGCCTAAAGGCCTGATTTCTGAAGGTAGCCTTCATGTACAAGAATGTATCTAGTTAGGATATCAAAGTGTGTAGGCGCTTTTAAAATCAAAGGGAATTAACTACATTATTTATGTACAAGCAGTACTCACAAGTGCCCTGCCTAGACCTGGAGGCATATGAAGTCCTTGGACTCAAGTTTCTTCTGGACAGGCTGTGTACACAGCACAAGCTATTGAGAAAGATACTGGGAGACGTTGGGGCAACACCAGTTTTCCTGTGTCTCTGCCCTGCCTGGACTGCCTCCAGGTGAGCTCACCCACTTGTCAGTCCATGACTTTACAGTGGTGCACCATTGCCCTTCTGGCACTGCTGAGCCATTCAGTCTCTACTTGACTGTTAAGCCCTGCTGAGATTCACAGCTTTATTTCTCACCCAGGTTGGTTTCAGACCTTGCTTTAGCAGTGCTCAGTGCATATCTAGCATGGCACAAAGTGTGCATGAGGAGCAGAATGTGGCAGAGTAGAGGTTTTCCAAGATCAGACACGGCAACATCTCGGCTACCCATCCTCGGTCTTGTCTGCTAGCCCAGTGGGACAGTGGGTCTGTGGGTACACTGGGAGACACACTGCTTCCTCTGGCCCTGATGGATGGTGTGACAGACATTAGTAGGTGTTTTGGCCAGATGTCTGAGGGATCTGCCCTGTGCAGAAGACCAGGAGCAAATCTCAGCTCTGCCTAACAGGGTTTGAGCTGTGGTAACTGGAAGACTGTCCTCATCGACCATTCCCATCCCATCTTGCTTCCTTTGCCAATTCTGTTAGAGAAAGAGGAATAGTGAGGAGGAGTCAACTTCTTTGTACAATCACATCATCAGAGCAGTTTGTGAGACATGGAATCAAATCCCTTCAAGGAGAGGACGGACTTCAGCCAAGCTTTCTTACAGCCCAAGGGGTGTTTAAGTCACTGTGAGGGGGACCTAAACAAGGTGGACAGAGGAAGAGCATGTGCTTCTGTTTGTGTCTCACCACTCTTCCTCTGGAGGATGCACTTCTGGTAGTTACATCTAAATCTTGGGGTTTTTTCTTATCACTTTGGCTTGTTTGCTGCAGGAAGTGGTTCTCATCAGTGGTTTCTTGTCCAGCATTGAACCGTCAGCCCTGACTCCATTCCCATGGCACACGGTCACAGCTCAGCAGGGATAATGCCCTGACTCCCTGGGACCCTGTGACCATAGCTTCATCACTTCCCACCCTGCCTGCGTGCTGCCTCCACCCCCAAAACGGGACACCTACCCTTCTCTCTGGTTGCTCATGTCTTGCTGTACCAATGACTCTGCCCACCAAAACCGCCCACAGCAGCGCTGGCGCACGGGTCCTCTCAGCCCATTGCCATGTTCCCCATCTACCAGAAGGCAGCCATTCCCATCCCTGCCCTGATCCCTGTCTCCCCATGCTGTGGAGCCATGGCAGGTGAGGCCACAGCCGCCAGTCCCTCCACAGCCTTTCCCACACCGTCGCGTAGGATGTCCTCCTACCTCTTCCGCCTCCACCACATTGTTCCTGAGTGTCTTCATTTCCCTCCTCTGTCCCCCAGGTCTGTCGAAACTGCCCAACTACTTCTGCTTCTCTTTAACTTCCCCCTTACAGACACTGAGCCCAGCTAAAAATGGTGGTGGAGTCCTGGCACTGTTCAGGCTTCTGTGTAGTTATATCAGATGCCTTGTCTCCAGCAGACTGAACCAGAACAAAAGAATGCTGCCATACTCGAGCAAAATACTTTATTACTCAAAAACAACTTGATTAATAAATAGTTGGAAAACAAAATAAATTAAAACTATACATAAGTTTTACATTTTTAGGGTTTTAAATTAGAATTATCAAAGGCCCTCATTTTAGACTCAGATGCACAGTAACAGCTGAATGATATTGTTTATAGAAGGAACACGAAAAAACATTTCTGGTACAAATACAGCCCTGCACCATCACTTAATATTTCTAGCAATTAAACCAGCTATTGCTCTTCATTATACGGATGAGTTTCTTGTTCTTGATGTCAACCTCATACTGGTTTGATCCATGGAAGAAGTAGAAATGTCCTAGAATTGGAAGGACAAAATATTGCCAAATTAATATTTCCTTTTTGTATGCCTGTTGATATACACTTGCTATTTTCTTGGGTGATTTTAAAAACATATCAGAACAAACAATTCAGATAGATATATATGTGCGTGTATTTGAAACATATACTTTTTTGGCTTTGGTTAGTGGTATTTTGTTTTGGTTTTAATTACATTTTAATTTATTTACCATTTTTCTGAAGGGCAGCATCAACTGTGTGGTCAATTCCTTGGAAGTCAGCTGCTATTTTTCTTGGATATCCCCTTTCCATTGATTGGGTATTTTCATTGTAACTAAATAAAGAAATTGCATGAAAACAAGAAACAAGCAAGTGATATTCAGTGTTGAAACCAGGTGGAATTTTTTACTAAATAAGCCTACTCTCAGCTGAAAATCCATTAACTGCAAACATCTGTGATATCATAGAACTGTATAAATCCTGGCTGTGTGAATATTTACATCTTTAGTGGCCTATGCAAGGCTGTTTTCAGAACATCAGACTAAATAGTTCACTTCCATTCCCTGAGACTAATAATAAAGCTGGATGGGGCTTATACTAAGTAATAAAATTAAATAATTATTTAAACTAAATATTTTAATTTTATAGCATTCAATCTATGAAGTGACCCCATGGGTGAAATGTAAACTTCTGGTAATACTTTTTCAAGATAATATTACAAATTGATTATTAGGGCTAACATTACTGCTTAGCTGAACTGTTTCTTAAAAAGTAATTATTTTAGTCTCCTTCCATAACTTTCTTGATAGATTTGTCATTTATAAATTTCAGAGAGCACTTCGGTCCCTTAATAGCTACTGAATGAATACATGACATGATGACAAAGTCTACTCACATTATCTTTTTATACTAAGTTCACGTAATACTGCTTCCTAACAAATAAACAAAGCTCATTTGTCTGTTAATCACAAACTGGTAAGAGTAAATGGATGTTGTCTTTATCTCAGGTGTTACCGACTTTGTTCTATGAAAAGACGTGAGTAATTGTCTCTGAGTTTCAGCTTTATACTGGCTGAGAAGGCTGACAACAAGAGGGCATGAACTTACTGTACAAATACTAATATAACTTGACATTTTAAAAGCTTAACATTTTTTGATTATCTGCTGTACAAAAGAGGAATGAGCCTTACCTCCAGTACTTGTTGCCTACAAAGAAATAGGTTTTCTTGGTATTTTGATCATGAACAGCTGCATCGATTTTCCCAACACTGGTGGGGAAGCCCAGGTTCTGAATAGGTTTGGGGAAGCCTGGCTCTATACTGTAGCCACTGACAGCCCAGTACTGGTCATCTGCAGAAAAAACAGAAAAAGTTAGTAGGGATTCCTGAGGAGGCTGAGCTCCCTTTCATCAAAGCCCCAGAGCTTTCTCTGTAGCAAATGCCACCAAATAGCACAGATGCCCAGCTGAGAACATGACCCTCTAAGGCGCTCAGAAGTTTGAATATTTCAAAGCTGTTGGATTTTCCAGTTTTTATAGTTGTTAAGAGTTACTCAATAGTTAAAGCTCAACATATTTTCTAGGTGTGTTTGGCACCTTTAAAAATGTATTTAAATAACAATGTAGACAATCAATTTTGTCTCAGGTATGATCTTCTCTCTCACTGACAAAAAAAGAGTAATATATTGTACAGGGCTGTTGTGAAGCAGCATTAGTTAATGACAGTAACAGCATTTTCAAAATTAAAATGGATTTAAATAGTAAGAATATCTTCTATTAGTATTAGTATAATATTACTTCCATTATTATTACATAACATTAGCAGTACTACTATAACTTTATTCATTCATAAAAAGGATTAATGGAAATATAAGAGAAATACCTTTAAAAAATATCACTCGATCCTTCTTGTCAACCTCATAAGCAGCATCAAAGCCAGATGCCAGTGACGGCCAGAACGAGGAGATGGTGTCATGCTCAATGTCTGAGAAATATGGACTTTTGCGCCAGACATAGCTGATAGAAATGAAAATAGCACTGTTTCATTGTCTGTTTTTTACTAGGAGATGGGTAGCCCAGATTTAAATCCTACTGTCTGGGTGCTGGAGCCAGTCCTCCCTATGAGGCAGAGATATCACCCCTTTTGGGATGCAGTGCTTCACTTTGCCCTGCTCTCTCATAGACATTTGCCCTTTACTACAGGTTGCTCTAAGGCCACAGAATGGTTGAGGTTGGAAGGGGCCTCTGGAGGTCATCTTGTCCAAGCCCTCAGCTCAAGCAGGGCCACCTAGAGCTGGTAGCCCTGTAGACCTCTCCACTGGCACCCTGATGGCTTGCCCAAGACAAAATGTGATGTCTGTGGTAGTGTTGACAGTTGAAGCTTTCTCTTCACCATGGCCCATGCAGGTAGGCACAGCTGCATTCTTAATTTCAGTTTGGTTACAAATGTCCATTAAACATTCTTGAGAAACATGTTAAAACCCAATTCAAGGAGGAACTGCTCTTTCCTCCCCTTCCCTGGAAATTATTAAGTTTTTAGGCTACAATTCTTGATCATGTGTTTTAGAATGAAATCAAAGGAAGCTTGTTCAATCAAAACACAATTATCAACCCAAAAAGTGAATGAAACCCTGGGTCTGACACGCTGTTCTCCCTCGCCAGGGTAGATGTGCCCAGCCAACAATCCTCTACAGTGCCCAGTGTCAGACCATGCCCCAAAAGTGGACACCTATAACAGCAGGGGGTCCCTACAGACAGTACTGGGCAGTGGTCCAGTGCAGACTCCTAGGTCAGAGTGCCACCAAAAGTCACCAGTGACGTTTTCCACAGCTCCCTGACCCACACACGGGATGGTGTGATGAGGACGGTGCTGCATGCAAAGCAGCTGCAGGCTGGGGAGTGACACTGGGATTATTCAGCCTTGCACAATTTTAACAGACATGAGTGATGATATATGATGGCTTAAAACATTTTACTCACCTGTCAGTAAACCACATTACTCACCCAGTCCAGCTGGGCTAGTAAAATTTTGCAAAGTTGCCTTAATACTTTCAGAAAGAAATATCTTCCTTTGTAACCAAGGGAAGATGAATTCCTTGAACTGAACTTTATGCTTTGCTTTTGTGAGTCTCACAAAAAGGTGTTGCTAGAAATGAAAGCACTTACCCGCCTTTGAAGAACAGTATTTCCCCACGGAGAGTGGTGATTGCATCAAAAGTCAAATGAGGGTCACAGTCCTCTGGTCTTGTTGGGGTTTTGGAGGGTGTCGTTCCTGTTGGTTCTTCCCGAGGTGACATTTCAGTTGGTGCTTCTGCAGGTGTCATTTCAGTTGGTTCTTGTGGGTGAAAAGCTTTTGTTGGAAGTGCAGAAGATTCCCTGGGGGGTCCTTTGGGAAACAGGTAAGTGTAGAATTGGAAGGCGAATTAGGGTGTTCCATGTTGCAGAACTTCAGGATGTACCATATGGAGCCAAATGCATAGGATTCTTAAGGTTAAAACTCAACTAGTAAATTAATGCCAGGGAAAGTTCCTGGGCAATTTAACTTGGCTACCTGTGCTGCTGACTCTTAAAATGGCCTCTGGCATTGTTTTGCCTTGACAAGCCATTGGTCTCTCAAACTATGTGCTCAGGAGTTAATGTAGAGCAAACACCATTTCCAAAAGGCAGTTGTGCATGTGACCACCCTTTTGTGGAAGATAAGAGAGTTTAATACTACAGACATGGGCTATTCCTCTGGTATCATTGGAGAAAGGCTTTTGGACCTTTTGACTTACTGGCATGGATATAGCCCACAGATTCCATTTTGCAGATGTAGACTCTTAGCCACAAAGAAACCAAGAGCTTTGCCCCAAAATAATATCAGGAAATTAAACCTCAGTACCCTTCTTGCAGTAGAAAGTTTAGTACATTTTAGCTGTTGGGTAAAATTAATTATAAATGCTTATCCATCATCCACCAAAAAAAGATGTTTCTTGCTTACCATAAAGGGCCTGAATGCCATCAATATCATCCTGAGGAAGCCTGTAGTCCCTTGTATCCCTGGCCATATATATAGGATACATCAAAGCACCAAAGACATTGGAATGGCCAAGACCTAGTGAGTGGCCCAACTCATGAGCAGCAACAAGAAATAGGTTGTATCCTAAAAAAAATCCAGCACAAAGAACAAACACTAAATAAATTTTCTTGCATGACAGTGGGATACAGGTGCCATCCTCTCATGCATGATATATCGTTTGCGGTCTTAATAAAACAGCAAAACCTAACTATGTCCCAGGTTCTCTGCCGTCCTGGAGGAGAAATTAGTTTTGAATTATAAACATTTATTTCTTACAGGGAAACCAATCTGGGGATGGTTTTTGCTTATGTTGCAGAAATTTTCCTGCAAACAAAAATCAAAGTTTCTTTAATGTTAAAAATGGCTGAAAACTGGGTGAGAACATTTTAGTCATCTGGTCAGAATTTGGGAATCATAAATGACATAGAATTCACCTGGTAACTACTTCACAAAGACTGGTAACATGTAACATCATCCCTGGACATTGCTGGAAACCAGAACACACCACTGTTACATTTAATTATATTTACCAACAAACTCAAGGGTTTTTTTCCTTTGCAGAAGTTAAATATTTGAATCACTTTAAATCAGGGGAAAAAAAAAAAAAAGTGAGAGCTCAATATTACATCTTTTAACGTCATTACCTGAGGGTGAAAATTCCCTGCCTTACAATGTCATGATTACCCAATATTTCTGTTTCATGCTAATCTTATTTCCTTCACTGGTGCTGTAATTACAGGCTGTGCATTGACTTCAGGGGACCGTCATGACTGCAGCCCAGGTAAAAATATGCAGAAACATTTTACTGAATTACACCGACATTTTACATCTCAGTAAATACTGAAACTACTGCCATGGGATTTGTGAATTTACGGTGTTTTCAAGACAACACTGTCTAATAAAAAACAGGCAATGCAATATTAAGGTTACCTACCATTATAGGTAGTAAATTTGGTCCAGTTTTCATCTTCATCAAAGTGGGCATCTCCTCCTATCCCACTGCTGGGGGGGTAGGCATGAGCCAGAGTTCCACCTGGACCATCAAAGGAATAGAAGTCACCGTGAACTAAAAAAAAAGGGGGGGGAAAAGTGATGCTTTTCATCATCTCTCTAAGAAAAAGTGACAAATACTGATCATTTCCAGGCAAGGGAGTCCCCTTACATCCAGCTGCAAAGGAGATCATTATATCTGCTTGACCACTGTAGAGCCTGGTGAATCTCAAAGGGGTGACACTGCTCCAGAGCTGGAAGGCTTTTGCAATTGCTTCCTCTACATCAGCCTGTAGCATGTCTGGAGTGTAGTTCAAAATCCTGTGAAATAAGTAGAAAGGAATTAAAAGCAACCAGATCACATGTGTCTGGGGCACATAGTATCAGGGTCAAATATTTTAATTAGTGGTTATTATTATTTATGTGTCTCAAGTTGTTTATTTTCAAATTATTTGCTTACATAACAGAGGAAGTTTTCACAGTTTTCTTTCATGTCTTTCAGAAATCCTAACATATATGCTCTTCACTATTCTATCCACTGAGTATATTATTTAGTAGGCTGTTAACTAACTAATGTAAACTCCTGTTTTGGTATTTTCTTCACTGTTTGGAAGCCTAAAGCAAAGGATATAAATAGCCCCCACATTCATGGCTCTTTCATCCTGAATGGGGCTTTTATATAGAGAAATACAGGAATAAGTAGTAAAGAATCTGTTGGCCTTACTTCTGCCTAGCACTCACAAAGCTTCCCAGTGGTTTACAGAGAAACATGCTTTAATGTATGTTACCGATATGTCACATCTTCTTTCTTCCACCTAGGGCTCTGTGGGAAGGTGCTGTATGAACGGACATCTGGTATTCCACATCTAGGCTGCTTCATCATGTCCAGCGTCTTATGATTCAGCTCCCCAGTCACCTCTAGCCCAAAGAATGACTGCATTTCTCGGATTTTGTCAGCCATGCGATTGAGGTTCTTTGCTTTAAAGAGAGAATTTTTCTCTTCTTTAAAATCATAAAAATTTTCCAAATATTTCTGATGGGAAAGAAAAAGCAATAGTTTAGAACATAAATGTTTCTCTTCAAATGCAGAGAGTTGTTTATAAAATATGCTACAACACTAATACATCACTACGTTCATTTTCTCCATAAATTATTTCTTAAGTTCTGTCTGTAGTCCTTACCTTAGCAAATTGCATATCTTCTTTTTCCTTTTCTGGAACCACTGGGAAAGCACAAGAACATGCAACATATAGTAACCCAAGGAAAGGAAGGGTCTTTGTCTTCATCTTTGCCTCCCTGTCCTATCAGCCCTTACTAGAAGACCTCTCAAACTCTTCTTCTTATATCCAAGGCTCGCCAGTGTTTCTCTATTTATATCAGTTGTGTGCTTGCTAAAGTCAATAACTGCATGACTCAGTTTATAACATCCTCTGATTTCCCACAGAAACACAGAAAACAAATTTGGTTTTAGAAACAAGCTAACACATGACAATTCACCTTGCCCAAAAACCCCTGATTTCGCAATCATATTATTGGACAGTATTTTTTTTCTTCATTCCTAAACTGGACCAGTATTTTAAACTTACAAGTATCTAAATCTGTAATTGGTTACCTGGATAAAAATCACCTCACTTTGCAGAGGTGTTAAAGGGACCTGGCTCTTTGTGAGGGACAACATTCTGTACTTCCTTGTAGCATGTGATAAGAGACCTCCTGAAACTGCCCCTCAGATTTCTCAGTGTGGCACCCATGCAGGACCTCAGCATGTCAGGGATGAATCCCTGCCTTTAGCCCATCTTTTCCCTGATCATTCTAGTGACATAGCTGATTATACAAATGACTCATTTATCTCTTCTCTTGAACCTGATATCCCAGCATGGTTACAGAACCATCACCTGTGCTGCTACCTGGCCTGTCTAATCACAGATTTATGGCTGCATCCTCTTGTTCTCCCATACTCACTGCAGTCAACCCCCACACCACAATGTAAAGGTCTCAGTAGGGCACCTCAGATCATATATGCTGATCTGCATAGCCTATCAGCCAAGGGCATTTTCACAACTAAAGAAGAAATGGCAGAAGTTGCCCTAGAGAACTACAGGCACCTTGGGTGTGCAGAGGTCTTCAGAGGAACTTTTTAATACATCTCCAAAGTTAGATGGAAGATGACAAGGATGAGCTGTACAGATTTGCCAGAAGTCCTACTTTCAGTTCGTATGTCCTTTTCTGAATGTGGTGCATTGCACTTTATGCAAGGGTTGCAGAACTACTGTCACTCAGTTCGCCCTTTCTTGCCTGTCATTTCTGAGACATCCATCTTTTGAAGCAGAATTCTCCTGTGTTGACTTAGTGCCCAAATGCTAAGTTCAAAAGGAGAAATACGAGCTAAAAATAATCTTCTTTTTGAACATGAGAAAAAGAAGGAAAAGAAACCACTTTTCCAGTGAGAGCAAACATATTGGAAACTTCGTAAAAACAACCCCAGCACCACAGCAGCTGAGCTCTGCAGTCTGCGAGGCGGCCTGGGGAAAAGGCATGGCCTCCTTCCAAAGGAAACTGGAGTTGAACTGCCCAGCTGGAGTAGGGTCACACTGCATGCATGACCCAGGTCAGAGCCCAGGTCCCTGAACTGCTGAGTTAAGTGGCACAGATATTTATGTCTAAGGCTGCAGTGCATTGAGGGTGGCCTTTCCAATAGCTCACTGCTGCTGTAACGGGGTGCTCCTGCTCCTCCCATCCCGGCCAGCAGTCCTGCTGTTTTCCTGTGCCCTTCTGATATCAAGTGTGCCCTCAGTGAATTGATTCACAGGGCTGAAGCTGTGGGAAAGCAGTCCAGAGAAATAACTCCAACCCCACCAAGTTTCCGCTCAGGTTAGCAACTGCACTGGCTCCCTAAGGGGTGAGAAGAGCACTCAAGCCAGCACGAAGGAGGCGTGGGATAGATATCACAGATGGGAACAGGGATGCACGGAGGCAGGCAGGCAGGAAGGAGGCTGGGATGCTAGGACCTCTCCTTTTGGCAGCAGCAAGGTAAAAGATCATCTCTGCTGGTCATGGAACAGCACCCCAAACTGCATTCATAGAATATGGTGTCTGCATTTCTACAAAGAAATTCAGACACAAAGCAGGGACATTTTAAACACTGTGTTTGTATCTCTGCACCTAGCAGCAGCAGTTAGCATATGGCACTTATCCTCTTTGCTTGCAGCTAAATGTTTTATAAACACCCTGCTTGCTGTATCCAGTGGATCTGAGGCAAAGCACTCAGAGCAGCGAGTGCAGGACAACCAGTTGGCAAACGTTTTAGCAAGCCCTTTTTAATGTTTAGGAAGCATTATTTCTCACTGACTTTTTCATGGCTGCTGATAGGCATGTTACAGCTCCTTTGTAGCTGTTGGTTTCCCCTTCCAGAGCCTGTTGTCTGCGTGCTGGAGCTGACATTTATGGAGTGGCTGGTGAGTGCTGGGGAGGAGAGCGAGGTCTTGACTTGTGAGCGTGTTTGGCAGCACAAGTGGGGAAAATTCACAGCTGAGGCAGCCTGCACAGCTCTGAGATGTGTAAGCAAGCGTGCTTTTTCCTTGTATGCGGATCCAAGAGAGGACTTGCCATCTTGTGCTGACCCCAAAGACATCAGCAGCTTTTAGGGTTCAAACTAATATGGGGACTCAGTCCTGGGTTTAGGCATTACAGGATGCAAAGAAGAACTGTGTTGTGGCTTTAATCAGAGGTTTAAAGTGCTTGAAAATTACCTTGTCAGTGGACATGGTGAAGATTTATTGGCAAAGACACAGCTCTGATTTAAATGGGGTGAGCTGAACTGAAGAGATGACCTCACATGGCATTTTTGCCTTACCTATAGGTCTAGTGGTTCATGAGTTCTGCTTCAGGGGTGCCCAGGAACACTTAACACCTGACAAGGGTGAGCAGGTCGGGTGCCTGTTTCATGCCTTGGCACCACAGGTAACCCCAGCAAGATGCTGATCTTCCCGGCTGCCCTGCGAGGCTGCTCCCCTCTGTGCCCCAAAGTCACTGTTGCCCTCCAGCTGGGTTGGAGACTGCACAGACCTCAGCGGTGACTCTTGCCAGCTTATACAGCAGCAAAGCAGCCAGGACGGATTCAGAAATACTGCTCATTTCTTCCCTCAGCTCATCAGCATTCAGACTCATACATCCCGTATCATTGGCGAGTGCCTTAATCACTGTAGTCAGGGACAAGAGTGGGTGCTTTCCCAGGAAGACCCCTGCAGTAGAACAGAGCATTTCACTGAAAGCCTGCCAACATCCAGGCTAATACTCCTCCACCACAGAACTGTTTGTCCTCTGGCAGGGTAATTCATATTATCCTGTGGGGTCTAGTCTAAGTGCCAGGCTTTTTTGCAGATTTGTCAAAATTCTAGCAGGGAATTTCGCCATTTCTTATTTTTATGTGGTTGAAATTCCACCCAAAAATGTCATGCCAGTTCTGTTTGGCAGTTTTGACTTATGGAAAGAAGAAGTGGAAGGATATTTAATGTAGTCATATAAACAATTGCCATTAACTGTATAAACAACTGCAAATTAGGTCAAAGGAAGCTTGAACTAACTAAACATACACACACTATGATTTCACCTCCTAAATTTATAGAAGGATCTGTAGATGTCTTCTTTTCCACCTCCTCTTTGCTCATACTCTAAGTTTCTGAACTCTGTCTCTCTGACTTCCCTGTGCCAAAGAAGCAGGATGGGGTATGAAGGTCTTTGACATACCTAGACATGGAAGAAGCTGCTGGTTTTTTCCACTTGAATGGGATTGGGAGATAAATTCATACAAGCAGGTTCTGGGACTTGAGGAACGATAACTGAACAGAAAAATGACACAAGCCCTTTACATCATTATATGGGCCAGTCTTTGCTAGATAACAGCTAGATAATAGCAAAGCAGTGGTTGGGGGAGGTAGGCAAGAAGAAGATTGGCCACATGGGAAAAAAAAGTAGGTCTGCTGTTAAAAGACTCAGGGAAACCAGAGAACATATGTTGAAAATGAAACACTTCCAATCTATCTCTGCAAGACAGCATTTTGAGAGTATTGAAACTGAGCCTGAAATAGGTATTGACTTCAATTCCACAATTTTGCATGTATATCCACATACTTGCATTCATCAGTGGGATCTCTTCATCCTAGTTTTATAATACAGAGCTGCTGCTAATAATTATGTAAGTAATTTTTCTATTTCATCTGAGCATCTTGTCCAGGTTCCATTGCAAACTGAGAGATGGCATGTAGAGATAGCCTCAATGGCTGATTGTAATTAAACAGGAATTCAGATATTTTTCTGATGTCTGTATCCTCTCCTTGAGTATTATCTACAATAACAAAGCTGAAATCATTTCCGCACTTGTATTTAGTGTATAAACAAGTTTCATAAGTTGCATGTCATTTCCTCTCAGCAATGTCTGACTTAGTAGCTGCTTAGGAAGGCATGGTCACAAAGCAATTGCAGTCCATTGGTGTTACATCATCCCCCAGTGAACAAGAGGTAGGCCAGAGTCCAATGCCCAAGAATTTTAGGGTTTGCAGGAATTAAACTGGAATACAAAATTTTGAAATTTTGGCATGCTACAGATGACCCCTTATTTCATAAGTGACAATATATCAGGGCCATACTCTGAATTTAGACACGGCCCTGAGCAATGGGTGAGGCAGGAAGCACTGAGGTTGTGAGACACAATTAATTCACTGTTTCCTCTTTACCATTCTGGCCCCTACTAAATTCAGATTATGTCACTGTCCCAAAACACCAAACCATCGAAGAAACTGAAATGTGGGCATGATCCCACCTTTCCTTCTGAAGGGGAATGATCAATACAATGTTGTCCCCCTCTCTTCTCCCATGCATAGACTTTAATGGTCTGTGTGTTTGGTCACAGGACCAAAACCTGTGAGATTCTTCTGTCATAAAGGGTATCAACAAGCTTCCAGATCTCCGGGTTGGTAGTTAAGGTGATGGTCATTTAGTCTTAAGAAGATTTTCTGTAGTTTCTTGGTTTTGTAGGACAGAAAACAAGGCCACAGAAAATGCTTTCCTACGTGCAGCTGGTCATCCCCATCTCTTAACAACTGCTTAAGCATTTGACTTCGATATTTCCATAAGCCATATTGTTAATGTTATATGTTAATGTTATATGAACTTAATTGCAATGCTTTGGACTGAATATTAGGAAGAGATAGGGAGCTTTGCCGTTGAAAGAGTCTCCAAACTTTTCTGGAATTTCTTTTGGTGTAGACTAGAAAAAGCTTACAGCTTTGATAATTTGACATGGAAGACCTGACTAAGATTTTCAGCCAAGATGCTATAACTGCATGAAACTCAAGATGCTTCAATCAGCTACTGGCAATCTTGGTCTTCAGTTCACATTGTATATTTTAATATTGGAATCTCATACAACATCCACTGTCTTTCATGTGTGCTTTTTAAGCAGAAAGTCTTCTGGATACAGATGACAACCATTTTAAATATTGAGTAATGAACTTGACCGGTGATTGGTGCAGTCTTAAGCTCTGTGGGGCAGGGGTCCATTTTTTGAAGGGGACTTGTATATTAATAAATTTTGAATTCTTTGACATCTTCATATTTCCTTGACCCTTTTTTGATCTGGATATGATCACCACTTTGTATAGAGGTCTACAATGATCCTTAAGTAGCTACCAGTAGACCATGAGTACCAAACACGAATTTTACCTTCATTACTTATCATCTTCAGCTGCAGATTAACATTATTTGTGCAATCAATGATTTCTTTACTTTGAAGACTTCTGTTAAGAGTGTATAGTATTCTAACACTCCCCCTGTAAAAAACATATATGTGTGGCCACCAGATGCACTGGAGACATTTAGGAGTTACTGGTATGCATGTAACAGCCACTCAGTTCTTTACCTTGTCTTCACTGTACATGCCTCATGCATTGGCCCTGCCTTCTGAGACAGCCCTTTGCCAAAGAGAGCTGGAGGCAGTAGGGAAACACACAAGACAGTGGAAGACACCATGATATGGTTCAAAATTTCTGGTGCCTCCATCACTGACAAAAATATATATTTTTCAAATGGCCCATACTTCTGAATCAAATGTCTTCTTTCCTTTCAGATAGTACAAAAATCTCAAGGAGGAGGTAGTACGTCCTGTGGAGCTGCTCACCTGCTCAGAAGTGCCAATAGCCATCTTAGAACCCTGTCTGCACCAAGCAGCCCTGCACCCACAAAGGTTTCACTCATCAGGATGTGGCTTCATTTAGTTTTGTAAGACTTGATCACAGTCTTTCCTCTCCAAAATCCCTTAGGATAATGCTTCACCTGCTAAAGACCCAGTAAACTGTTCCCAGAGCTATGAGAAGCAGTTCAGGGGAATGTGAACATGGAAATGCAGGAAATGCTGTGGGTTGTCATGGAGTTTGAGGAATGAAGTAATAAACAGCTGTGTAATTCATAATGACTGATTTTTCTGTAGATCATGCATTTACAAGACACATAAAGCTTGTCAATACATCTTCTCTGTCCTTACTGTAAAACCATTATAATCCCCAGATCATACATGAACTTCTTGCAGTGGAAGACACTTCATCCAGTGCAGCATGTACTCTCTTGGTAGTTATGTAGGACAAACTAAGGGAGACTTACACAATGCCTTTCAAAGATGAGCTGGAAACTAAATCACATGGCCATGCTGAATACCAAAAACCACAGCATCAACACACAACAATGGCACATCATCATCTCCTTCCCAGTCACTAATCTATCTACTGTCCACAGGTCAAAATTTATCTTTCTCTTTCTTCTAACTAGAGAATTTTGGTTAGCCTTACCTGGCTCTTAGTAATAGCATCTCAGCCCCACATATGCCAACTATCTTTTCCTATAGACATGATTACATGATACTCCTGTAATTAAACTCTAAATAAATAATCTCATATTGTATTCAACCCTGAAGCCATCTGCTTCTCTTTCATACCCAAAGAAAAATTTGTTAGTGTGAAAATTTATCTATCTAATGACAGAGCTTCTTTTATCTATGCTATTTAGCAAAGGGATACCTACAACATAAAAAAATAGTAATCAGATTCAGTTTAATTAGTATCAAAAATGTCAAGAGGCCACAGGGAATAGGCTGTGATTTTTAATATATTTTGCATAATTTTTTCATATTTTAATGTTTCTTGAAGTGGTCACTGATCTTTGGACTCGCACTTCAAAATACAGGATTAGAATTGCCTCAGGTGACACAGGAACATCCTTTCAGACACTGGTATTCTCAAAGGAGCTACACTGTGGGGAATTTGTCTTTGCAGCATCCAAATTTTGTTCTGTTAAAGCCAGGATGCTGTGTAAAATGGATCATTAGTTCATTCCTCTAACATCTATGCCATATGTTCTCTCCTCATTCTACCTGAGAACACAAATAATATTAGTAAAGCAGTTAAAAATACAATAAAATAGAGAGAGGTACTATCATTCTATTCACATTATATGGAAGAAGAATAAAGAGAATAATTTTTTTATTGTACAGGTATTATTGTTAGTTGAAGACATGCAGTGAAAGGAGAGCAGGATCATTTAGAAGCTTGATTTCTTTCTATTTTTCACCTGAAAAAACTCATTATTTTGACAGGCCAAAATACTGCAAGAAACAGTTGTGTCTTCCTTTGTATTCTGGAAAAATGTAAAGATGAGGAAAAAAACAATTTGTTCAAAAAACAGTTCATCCCAATGCATCTGAAACCAACTTCTAATAAAACATCTATCAATCATTTTCATTGTTTATTTCTTCTGAAAACAGGTATTTTGTATTGTTTGTTCCTGAGCCCTGCAAAGAAAGGACTTCTTTTCTCCTTTGATGAATATTTGAGAACATATTCACATGTTATTGTGGGGTGAAATTAAGAAAAGTTTAATTGACATGAAAGATTGATCATTTTATGTAAAGTGAGAATCTGATCTGAATTCCCTTTGGTGTTAATAGGAATTTCACAGGTGGAAGAGTGAAAAAATTCCCCTAAGTTTTAGTGTTGCAATAATGGCTCAAACATGATTCAATTTTAATAAAAATCATAGTTGGACAGATAATGAAATAAATTGCTGCCCACTTGAGAAATTCCATGTAATATGAATCAGTCACTGAATATGTGTTAAAAGTACTCATATGAGACTGTTAAAATGTTAATAGAGAATTTTTCATTATTTCTCAAACATAATATGCTTGGCAACTCCTTGTTTTTCTTTCCTCCAAGAAAGTTTCTCTTTCCTTTAGAAAATATACTAGTCAAATACGCTCAAAATTTCCCAGATTATATTTTAGCTCTTCCAAACTTCTACATCACCTATTACTTCATATATTTAGAAAACAGTTTCCTGCCCAAAGCTGGCAAATAAAGGGAAAGAGCTTATTTGCAACATATTTTTAAGCCACATTAAATTCAGAGGGTGTTGAGTGCCAAGAGCACTGCAAACATTTGAGGTTAGTTTTTCTCCTGAACTTGGTGAGTTTTGATTTCTGGTTTTACACTCTTTTTTTTGTTGTTTTTTGTTTTTTTAGAATTAAGGCATGAAGTCCTATCAAGTATCTATTGCTTGTAAAACACATTTTGCATTTAGCAGGAAAAAATAACTTTTTTTTCTTAAAACACAGTATATAAAAGAGCACCTAATGTTCACCTAAGTGCACAGAAATGGAGAGACATAGCCGTTACACTTACATGGTGCCCCAGATGGTACACGCATCTATCCATGCTGTTTACCTATGAACCTACCTCATATACAGAGCAATGAAGTGAATGTAAATACAGGCATATAGATGGGTAATTATGATGAAAGAATAAAATACAAAGCTCAGATGCTTCTCTCTCACAGGCTGTCTTTCCTGCACCTGGGTCAGGGCAACCTCCAGTATCAAGACAGGCTGGGGGATGAAGGGGTTGACAGCAGCCCTGTGGAGAAGGACTTGGGGATACTGGTGGATGAAAAATTGGACATAAGACAGCAATGTGCGCTTGCAGCCCAGAAAGCCAACCGTACCCTGGGCTGCATCAAAAGAAGTGTGACCAGCAGGTCGAGGGAGGTGATTCTCCCCCTGTTCTCTGCTCTTGTGAGACGCCACATGGAGTACTGCATTCAGCTCTGGGGTCCTTAGTATAAGAAGGACATGGACCTGTTGGAGTGGGTCCAGAGGAGGGCCACGAAGATGATCAGAGGGATGGAACACCTCTCCTGTGAGAAAAGGCTGAGAGTTGGGGTTGTTCAGCCTGGAAAAGAGAAGGCTCCAGGGAGATCTTATAGCGACCTTCTAGTACTTAAAGGGGGCTTATAAGAAAGATGGGGACGAACTTTTTTTAGTAGGGCCTGTTACAATAGGACAAGGAGTAATGGTTTTAAACTAAAAGAGGGTAGATTCAGACTAGATATAAGGAAGACATTTTTTATGATGAAACTGGTGAGACACTGGCACAGGTTGCCCAGAGAGGTGGCAGATGCCCCATCCCTGGGAACATTCAAGGTCAGGTTGGGTGGGGCTCTGAGCAACCTGATCTAGTTGAAGATGTCCCTGCTTATTCCCGGGGCATTGGCCTACATGACCTTTAAAAGTACCTTCCAACCAAACCATCCTATGATTCTATGATTAGTCAGAGCTTGTCAGATGGTGGGAGAGGAGAGTCACAGAAGGCGCACATTGCATGTACCCGGTTTTTGTACTGCTTTCCATCAGAGCCTAAAGGACACAGTCTGGAGATGGAACATGAGGAGAGGTAGGTCTTGCTCTCATTAAGTGTGGCACCTTTTATTTTCCTACCAAGAAGCTTCCTTCCTTCCTCTTTCTTCATTAACTCTTGAAGTTCTTGTCCTTTGACACTACTTTTCTTATGTCCAGGTCTCTTTTGTTAGGTCAAATATGGTTTCCTTTGGACTATTCATTTGAACTTCAGACTCAGAGAAGATCTGTGGAGAAATATGTGATACATTCCCTTACTGGTACATCATCTTACTACCAAAGGATCATAACACAGATGAATAATCACTCACATGCACACACAAATTGAAACACAGTTCTAACTAAAAGGAAGTGAAAATAGCCATCTTTGACAAAAACTACCTTGTAACTTCTAGACTGAAATAATCACATCCACCAGAGCAGGGGGAGACCAATGCTCAAAGCAATATTTGTGATTTCACCTGTCACAGCTAGTGAGGAAAACTTAAACACATTCTGTATGCCCAAAGGCAGATGGAGAGCAAGGAGAGCTAGACAACTACAGTAGCTGCTTATATACCTTGGCTTGTCCTGTCTGTCCTAAACCTTTCTTAAAAAATAGTAATAAGATTGCTGGATGCACAGTTGACTTTAGAGAGAAGATAATTTACATGTAAAGGGATTAGAGGGAGGAGATTCCTCCACTGCACTAGCAGAGCCTGAGGGAGGAAGGACATGACGGGAGGTCTTTGTACACGCAGACAAACTGCTTTAGAGGACTTGAAAAAATTGCAGCCATGCCCTTCATTAGTACTAAAAAAACCAGCATATTAAGGATGGGGTTCACTTAAACTACTTTTGTCTGTGTAAAGTCAGGGATCCAGTTTGTTAGTAGTGTAGCTCCCATTACTCTCAAGGTTGTGTAAGAGGCATCTGGGGAACATAATTCTCTCAAACTGGCTGAAATAACTCCTTTAGGATGGGCTGAACCAACTCTTAGACAGTTTCCTCTGTTTCTCCATTGACCATAAAAAGAAGTTTATAACAGTGAGATAAATCCTTCCACATAAGGCATTCCACATTTTGGTGCAGCTGTACAAATAATTCTGCATTTTTCCTTTCAGTGAAAATGATAGTGCCAAAACCAGCTGGCTGCCATGTTAACTACTGAATCATTATCACAGAGAATGGCAAACATGGACAAGAATGTGCTCTGCTCACAAGCAATTTATAGGAGACTCTATCTGGTCAATTAAAGATAACAGTGTTTGCTATTGGTACAATAAGGATGATGAAAAGAAAAGGTAAAAACATCATGTTTGCTGTTAAACAAAGAATAATACAGAAAGTGCAACAGGATTATCATCATTCTATAGCATCTTGTCCCCATGGCAATAAAAGAAACATATTTAGTTAATTTCTCTGGAGAGTTTTCTAGAAAAAAAGTCTCCAGTGCAATCACTGCTACTGTACTCCAGTTGTGGAATTAAGCAGAATGTGCTAATATATCTCAATTCCTCCCAGCAGGCATTTAACTTAAGTTGTATTGCTGGAAAATTATTTTGACTCAGTAATCTGTATCAGTTTTCTTGAAGCTAATTCTTTCTTAAGAGCGTTAAAATGATGCATGACTCAGGTGCTTACAATTTATTTAGCAGAGTGATTCAATTATTATTATCTGCTTGAGGCTCTGTTCTTGAGCAAAGACTACTGGAAAGTATTTGCATTTCGCTGCAACAGTCACGTACCCACTTCCGCGGCTGGCAGAACTATTCTGATGGGGACTGAACAAATGCGCAGAAGACACAGGTCTATGGGAATGAGGAAACACAACTAGGACAGGGGAATATTCTGAAAATCATGTGTACTTTAATGAAGGCCTAGGCACTGATCCTTCCCGAGCAGTAGCTAAGGCCAATAGTTGTTCCGACAATTTCTTTGAGAGAATGCATTCAATGACAGAGTTGAATTCATTGCCTCAAGTCTAAGGCACGTCTACATCTTTAAATAATTGCATTGGTACCAATGCAGGTGAGGCAGCACAGGCCTTACTACAGAAATCTACACTGTGTGTCATGTAGGTAAACCCTACGCACCCACAGGGAGGGGGGGATGACAGCCTCCTGGTGACACCTACCCAGGTTAATAAAGAGGATCACGTACTGGTCCTGGAAAGCATGGTGTGCGTCATGCCTTCCTGTGGCCGAGCTTTCTTGCCCTCCTTGTTCCAAAATAGGCACCTTTCACTCATGCTGTCAACTGGGCTGCACAGACATTGCCTGCAGCGTGCTAACTGGCACAGGGAATGGGCTGAAAATCACCCACCACAGTCAGTCACCCACCACTGCTGAAGCCCTGTCACTATCAGCTTAGCAGCGTAGGCGTAGTCTTTACTGACTATCACAGGTAATATTTCACCCGCAAGCCATAGTAGCTGCCAGAGCTGGGGACAGAACGAAGTCAGAAAAAGGCTCCTTCCCTCCTTTTCCCAGTGCCATGCTGGAGGCTGTGCAACTTGGTCCCCATCCCAGGAGGAAAGCCTGCCCACCGAGTGGCTGCCACTCCGTATGTGGTCTCATTGCACTTGGCGGAGATGCCACCGCTCTCTTCTTTTCCCCAGGCCCTGCCAGAACATAGGAGATAGACCTAGAAGAGGAGCTGGAATTTGCTGATGTCTCACTTTAGAATATTTAACTGGTGGATTTGGGCACCTCTTTATTTACCAGAAATACCAATCCTAAAGCCAACCGATGTAACAAACACAAGTAAAAGCTGCCATTTACCTGTCTGTAAAACTGAATTTATTACTTGTACAATATTGATCAGTTTGGCTGAGAAAAACCAGAAAACTGAAAGAGGTGGAAACCAGTAATCCCTCTCCAGAGATCTGCCTTTCCTCCTTCCCTTCCCTTCCCTTCCCTTCCCTTCCCTTCCCTTCCCTTCCCTTCCCTTCCCTTCCCTTCCCTTCCC